>UNPT01000135.1:0-115318 GCA_900536445.1 Hymenoscyphus occultus
GCGACTACCTTAAGTACTCGCACAACTTCCACTCCTTTAGCTAGACAGACACACTGAATATTATATACGTTTTGAACCCCTTATTTGCTTTACTGTTACGCACTTGTTATATCTCTATCCCAACAATGATACTTGCTGCTCGAAAAACAGGTTGGGATCGTCAAAGTTATCCAAAATAAGGAGCCATGGCCCATTCGCAAGCTCGTTTAGCCAGTCCCGGACTAGAATCAGATAATTAGGTCGATGATGTTCAGATACTGGTATGGCCAACTCTTCGGCAATCTCTTTGTAAGCTTGTTCAAAACCACCAAAGTTCTTCGCGTTTTTCCAGAATATGTGGCCATCCTGATAATGATCCTTCCATCTATCGTTGTATTCTCTTGCAACTTGAGACGTTCTGATCGAGTATCAGCACTGCCAGCTTCAAATAAAGGTAGAACTTACTGAAGGCCCTTAGATACACATAATACCAAACGATGCCGTACCTCAAGTCGATCAGTGAGCTCTTGTATGGCAGTCTCTCGTTCATTGCTTTCGGCTCCCTCTCGAAGCCGCCGAAAGGCCCTTTTTCTTCCTTCGCCATATAAAACTGGCAAAGATACACCGAACATTCCCCACAGAGAATAGGCCAGATCTTCTTCGTATCTGGTATTTCTTTTCAATACCCAAGAAATACATTGCTCGACATCAACCTTTGAGATACCAAAGTCCCGAAGAGCTTTGATTGGAATCTTCGTTATGTCGTTAATAAGGCCATCGAGAGAGAACTTATCACCGAGTCGCTTATGGTTGTAAGAGAAAAATTCTACTGAACGAGGAGCAAGGAGCTCTTGTAGTGTCCAGCCTCGAGTCCACCAACGAGACGACCGGAAAGCCGGTACAAAGTCGACATGAGAAATATTTTCAGTTGCATCCTCCGCAACGGAAACATCCGAGAGAAATACATAACATTTCTCAGCCTTTTGATACCATCGAAACATGGAATTGATGGACATCTGGACCTCACTCGAATCAAACTTGTTGATACAACAAGTATCTACCCAAAAGTATCGAAGACCATCCTTTGTCGCCTGCTCTCCACAGAAACGAATCTTCTGGAACCCCGGTTTAGAATTTCCTGAACCTGATTTCAGGTCTTGAAAGGTGACCTCTTGATCGTTGTCCGGCAACCAAGTGTGTGAAAGTATCGCATACTTAGGCAGCTTGTCGTTTGGAAGAGGGTCAGTGAGGCTGATTTCGCCATTGTCCCACTGTAGAAGGCGCATCGTAGCAGGAAATAGATCCTTCAAAGGCTAAGGAAAGGCTAAGGTGGAGCTAAGGCTAGATGAAGAATGTCTGATATGAGGTGGGTTCGAGATGAGGTGTTCCAGGCGCCAGGCGAGCGAAAAACGGATGGCCCGTTAAAAATGCTGTGCTGATTGTTACACCGCAGATTATCGGCATCACAAGCCGTAAACGATGGCATGCATATTAAGGAGCAAGGAGCGAGTCAAAGATTCACAAACAGAAGGGGGGGTTTTATGCACGTGACTAGGAGTAATCTTACCTATTTGTATTTGCTTCTCAACTGTGAAAGGATTGGAGGCAATGGTACACAAGGGCAAACCACTGGTTGTCGCTTCTGATACCCAAAGCCAAAATAATAATAGTTGGGAAAAACCGTCATGTGAGTACTGCATGACACTTGAGTTTTGAGGCTTACCAAATTACATTCTTTCAATTTTCAGGCAAGCGAACGCCTAGGAGGAGGGTAAGCGGCTATCAACCTTATCTCCTGCACCGCCCAGCGTAACTCTTGACAAGAATTAAGCACCCTCGCGTAGAATTATTTAAGGCATAAAATACAGGTCAGTTCTGACAGCTTGGGACTGCCAAGCTATTGATTGTACAAAGTTTCAGTAAGGAGATATATAGTTACAAGACTAGAACGTGACTATATATTCCTAATAAGATACCTATTTAATTAGTAATAGAAGTACTTTTCTTTATATTACATATAATTATATACTAAATCTTAATTAGGATTAGGTAAAGAACTTATTTAGCTTAAGCTGTTCTTTGTATTAGAAGACGTCGTATTGTAAGTCTTAGTACAAATCTATATGTTGTTTTTCTACCTAGGTTAGCACGTCCTTGACCCACTTTCAAGTTACGCTGGGCAGCGTAGGAGATAGCGTCCATTTAAATATAGAGTAACAAGTGTTTGGTTCCTTGTCATTGACACCAAACTGCAAGTTCCTGAGAGGGGTTGTACCAACAGAATGGAATACATGAGTCCATTTGTGTCAAGAGATCTATAGGAAAGATTAAGAAACTACTTGTTTCTTTTCCAGCCCTAACATTCTCGTGTATGGTTTGTTGAATTTGATGTAACGGAAGAGACCTTTAGCAAGTTTCGAAAATTAATTGATTGACAAAGTAAGACCAGTAAAACTGCGCTACCTACAACGATCCTTGTTGAGTTTACGATACCCTTTCCCAGACTGTTAGCATCCTTGTAACCGTAGGAATGGCGGGCATTGCTTTGTACACGCTCTCAAATGTCATTATGCCAAAAGTCTGGCACAAGTAAATCGATTGTCCCATTTCACCTAGGTTCATAAGGAGTGAAAGGTAACAATTATTCGAAACTATTCGTATAATTGTTTTAGTTGTGTAAGGTCTTTAAGATAATATTTTTGTAACCCAAGTGTGTACAGAGTAATGCCCGCCTCCCTTACTGTACTCCCTCGCTCTCCATGTAGCTATTAAACCATACACTTTACGCCTATATACTCTATTATTACCTACCCTTTCTTTGAAATATTGACATCAATTATTAAATACGAGTAAATCCTCAAGTATTCTTTAGCATCTCTTTTGTCAAAGTAGAGCTTTTTAGATATTCTATGCAATTTTCCGTTAAGTAAATTAGGCCTCGATCGAGTTTATAGCGGGACGAAAATGTACGATTTAATGCCGCTCTCCATCCTCGTAGGTAGCGTGTCTTACACGTGTAGGCTAGGATGTCCTAGAACCCGGAAGCTCTTCGAGTATGTATGGATGTCAAGGTACAGAAGTTTCGAAGATTCCGTGGAGTTGACGAGCTTTGGAGGCGTTTTCAAGGCGTTTCACTCCGTGGCACCTACCCTCGACTATCTTCATTGCAGCCGTAATGCCAAGGGACCGGCGATCCTTTTCTCGATCCTGATTTGACAACTCTAGATCATTTTGCCTCAAAAAGGACTAATTGGGCCTTATCCACGTGACTTGAAATCTTCATGGAAAACTTCTTTCATGATGCACCAATCAAGCTCCACCCGCCGATCCTTAGCGAGTCTTGGTACGAGCACGCAAGCCTGGGCGCAGATTCCGAACCCAAGGCTGGAAAGCCACCTCGAAAAATAGTTGCAGTGGCTTCATGGCTTCGTCCCAACGTGAACTTGACAGCAATCCAGCACCGTGAAGATTGCTTTTTTATCTAGCGGGGGCAAAAATGGGTGACTGGCTTGATCAAACCGACTAGAGTGGATAATACAAAATAAATCGAAATGGCGTGCTCTCAACTGGGGCTATCCCGAGACAATTAAGCGACGGCATGTACTCGCAGAGGTGGTGCAGATTGGCCCGGCATGGAGATAACCTTCTTGACAGAATTTATAAGTACTGCACCGGCTGCTTTTCGTATTCAGGCTGAGCAACCACCCCCTTGGTGCAATCATCAGGATGCCATCACCTCAATCGCAGTCGCGAGCGGGCAACTTGATTGCCAAGGTCCTTCGCATTAAGACTGATTATCGGGACGAACCAACGGATGGTATCACCAGAGGGGAATCCGTCCTCTCCGACTCCACTATACAAACCTTCATCGAGGAAGATCCGACGTCGATAGATTGGATCCGTGATGTTCTTCCCGGCCGAGATACTGCTAAGCGATATGTAAAAGAACTGTTCCCTTTCTTAAACTGGATCACTCGTTACAATTCCCAATGGTTCATCGGAGATCTTGTTGCAGGTAAGCATCTGTGTGTGAATCGTACGAAGCTTGGCTTGAAGCTTACTTTCCTCAGGTCTCACGGTGGGTGCTGTAGTCGTCCCTCAAGGGATGGCTTATGCCATTCTCGCCAAGCTGCCACCTGAATATGGACTCTACACATCGTTTATGGGGTTTTTACTGTACTGGGCTTTTGCTACTTCCAAGGACATCACAATCGGGGTAAACCTCGCCCAACTCCCAGTGTTACCCGAGCGGAGGGCTAATAATTCTGTTAGACTGTTGCTGTTATGTCAACTCTAGTAGGAAATATCATCATCAAAGTCCAAGCTGAACACCCCAATATTTCGGCAGAAGAAATTGCTAGGACTTTGGCTGTTGTTTCGGGATGCATTGTCCTCTTCATTGGTCTCGCAAGAATTGGATGGATTGTTGAATTCATTCCTCTGACTGCGATTACTGCTTTTATGACAGTAAGTAAACAACCTATTCTGATATCGAAAGACATCTAATCCTTTTAGGGATCTGCCATCAGTATCGGCGTCGGTCAGCTACCTGCAATGATGGGCATTCCAAATATCAACAACCGTGAAGCTGCATACAAGGTTTTTATCAACACATTGAAGCACCTCGGCGATTCACATCTGGATGCTGCTATGGGCTTGTCAGCTTTAGTCATGCTCTATGGCATTCGTGCATTCTTCAACTTCATGACGAAAAAACAGCCGCAGAGAAAGAAGATGTGGTTCTTTCTTTCTACCCTCCGAATCTCCTTCGTTATGTTATTGTATATCATGATTAGCTGGTTGGCAAACCGACATGTCAAGGACGCAAAGAAAGCGAAATTCAAGATTCTAGGGAAGGTCCCAAGAGGTAACTTCATCTAACCCCGTCTCCGTTTCCCTTATCTCACATTTTTACAACAGGATTTCAGCACGTTGGAGCTCCTCAAATGAACACGGAAACCATATCTGCCTTTCTACCTGATCTCCCCGCCACTGTTATCGTGCTCCTCATCGAACACATCGCTATTTCCAAGTCCTTTGGAAGAATCAACAACTATACCATCAATCCTTCCCAGGAATTGGTGGCTATTGGGTTCACGAACATCTTTGGTCCCTTCCTTGGTGCCTATCCTGCGACCGGATCATTCTCCCGCACTGCTATCAAATCTAAAGCCGGAGTACGAACACCTCTCGCTGGTATATTCACAGCAATTGTCGTTTTACTCGCTCTTTACGCTCTGACCGCAGTCTTCTTTTTCATCCCGATGAGCAGTCTCGCTGCTATCATCATTCATGCCGTAGGAGACTTGATAACACCCCCAAACATCGTCTACCAATTCTGGCAGGTTTCTCCCCTCGAAGTTCCAGTCTTCTTTGCGGGCGTTTTGGTTACTATTTTCACCAACATCGAGAATGGCATTTACGTCACTATCGCTCTCTCAGCAGCCATTCTACTGTTCCGCGTGGCTAAAGCACAGGGTCGCTTCTTGGGTAGGATCAAGGTTGCGTCGGTTCCAGCGAGCAGTTGGCCACAGGATACAGGGAAGAACAGTCTCTACAGCGACTCCGACAAAGGACCATCTGTGAACTCCATACGAGACGTGTTCGTACCGCTTGGACATCAAGAAGGCTCGAATCCGAATATCGAGGCTCAATCTCCAGCACCAGGAATCTTCATTTACCGATTTAGCGAGGGGTTTAATTATCCGAACTCAGCCCATTACATGGATTACTTTACCGAGTACATTTTCAAACAAACTCGACGAACCACTCTTGACACTTACGGGAAACTTGGTGTATGGATTCTCTTTTCTTCTATTCCTTGCAACCCCTTTGGTATAATGATACTAACAAAACAAAGGACCGACCTTGGAATGACCCTGGTCCCCGCCGCGGTCAACAAATCAGCCTCGACGACCACAGGCCCATCCTACGAGCCATAATCCTTGATTTTTCTGCAGTAAACAATGTCGACGTTTCCTCGGTACAAAATCTCATCGATGTACGCAACCAACTCGATCGCTACGCCGCTCCCGAGATCGTCACTTGGCATATCGCATGTGTAAACAATCGCTGGACAAAACGCGCCTTGGCAAGTGCTGGATTCGGATATTCAAAGACGACGACAGCACAAGGGAAATGGAAATCGGTTATTAGTGTTGCGGACTTCGACACTGGTAGTACCTTGGGCGGGGAAAGAGACTTAAAGGGGGGCAAAGTTGAGGATTTGGAAATTGGTGATGATACCATAACCAGTTCTGTGAAGAAAGGATCCCTTACTACCAAGACTGGTACAGTGTTAGGCGTTGTAAGTTTCCCTTTTTCCCCTATATCCAATTTTCACTTGAATTCTCTTTATGGTGCACGGAGGCTAACGGACTGGTGTTGCAGAATCGACCTTTCTTTTATGTTGATGTACAAAGTGCGGTGGAAAGTGCAATGGCGAATTATGAGAGCGCAACTTTCAAGACCGCCTAATTTTGATAATATCTTGCTTTCGCTTCTAATTCCGCCGCTAGAAATAATGTATTTACGCTCCCAAAGAGTCAAAATCCCTTTTTACCATCTAAGAGTGGCTTGCTTGCTCTGGATCATCATTTTTTGTGAATGTCTACTGGTGAACTCTTGATGAATCTTGGTCTCAATCTTTCTTTACGTCTAGATATCCCAAGCGTCTAGCATCCCAAAATTCTCCAATCATGACTTAAACATATGACTTCGCCCCTTCCGTCGCAGGACTAGGAGGCAACTCCCCCGAAGCCCAGCTCTTATCCTCGTCACCCAACTCAAATTCAATCCTCCCCCCTTCCTCAAAAACATCTCCCCAAACCAACCAACTCTTCGACCACTCCACCCCATTAACCCTAACACTCTGAACATAAAATTTCAAGTCTCCATTCCCATCACCCCCTTTACTTACAATATCCAATTTCTTCCCGTTGCCTAAATCGATCGTCAAACATTCGAACCAAGGCGAATGAATGAGAAATGTGGTTTGGCCGGTAACAGGATAAAGCCCTATCATATTCCAAAGCAGCCATGTCTGCATAGCGCCAGCATCGCTGTTTCCAGGGAGTCCGGTCGGAGAGGTGTTGTATTTTTGTTTTGCCACTTTGCGAGACTGGTAGACGGAGCGGTTGGGTCGATTGATATAGTTATATAGATATGGAACGGTGAATGTCGGTTCATTGGTCGCATCGAAAATCACATCATTCGGTCTACTAGGGTTTGCGCCAACTGTAAAGGTTGCCTCGAGACGCTCATAAAACCTTTCTTTGCCTCCCATCCACTCGATCAATTTTGCCATATCATGAATATCTGTAAAAGAGTAGTCCCAGCTTGTAGCTTCATAATACGGATCTCCCCAGTATCCACTATCGCCCAAAGAATCCGTAGGGAGAAAAGAAGTTTCATTTCTTGGAACAACGAAGCCCTTGAAACCTAGCGCTGTCTGCTCCGGATTCCAGTGATTACGCCAATTTCTCGAACGGTTGAGATATTTGGCTGCATCTTCGGTCTTGCCAAGACCGTTTGCAACTTGGGAGAGAGAAAAGTCGTTGTATGCGTATTCCACCGCTCGTGAGGCGGCTCGAGTATATTTCGGTGTGATGAATCCATATTCTAACCATTCTGGAAGCGCACCACGTCCCTCTTTGGTTGAAGAATCTGGTGCCATTGGATCGGGATTTAAGTTCGGAGGTGCGACTTCAGCGTCTTTGACCATTGCCGCGTAGCCATCATTCCAATTGACCTTCCCACGGACTCCTTTCACATAAGCATCAGCGAGAACGTTGTCGGCATTTGAACCTCCTTGGGTTCTCCCGTTGTAATTAGACGAACGGGCATCTGGGAGATAGCCGTCATGGCGCCAGATGTCAATCATGGAACGAATGTGCTCCTCATACACAACAGGTTGTAGGACATGGAGTAAAGCCGTAGAGCATCGAAAAAGATCCCATAATGTAAAGATATCGGAGTAATATGGCTCCTCTGACTTCCAGCCAGGGTTCTCTCCAGTTTGGTTTGTGGGCAGAAGATTCATGAAGTACAGGGATGTGTATAGTAGTTCTAAGCTACTGGTGTTCGTTGAAGTCGTTGTGATCTTTGAGAGTACTTGGGAATTCCATGCGTTCTTTGTAGATTGGACGGTTTCTTCGAATGTGGTAGTTGCGGGGATTTGATCTTGGACGTTTTTGCATGCTTGAGCTTTCGAGATCCATGATATGCCAACTCGGGATTGGACAATAGTGCTGTTGAATCTGAAGATACCGCCAACAGGAGTGCTAGAGCTTGAGTTCGCTGACCCAGAAGTTTGCACAGTAGTACCTTGGTAAACTTGAGCAAAGTTTGGTTTGGAGTTAAAGTGACCACCTCATTAAAGTCAGTCATTAACGATTATCATATTTATCAGCCACTCACAAGAGTATATCTTCCATTTCGGAGATCTGTTCCAGCCATTGTCGTAAATCCCCAACGCCTCATAATGGCCATCTGGATAAACCGTAAACTCCCCACCCTCGTATGCTTGACCCAAACCCTGGCCACGAAAAGACGGAAGCACATGACTAACATCGACAAGAATATTATTCTCGGTACTTGTAGCTGGAAACGTATATCGATACGCACCCGCTCTCTCACTTGCAGAAAGTTCCACAATGACATTCTGAATCGTTGTAGCCTTATAGTGACCGAGTGATGCTTCATCAGCCCCCGATCTCCCAATCGTGATTCCAGATAATGGATCACTGATATTCCCAATCAGCGGTAATTGGGCGACAGTTCCGTATTTGGGCGCCCCTCCAGTACCTTGTTCGTGCATCAGACTGAATCCAGAAAAGTTCCCATCAACCAAGTAGCCTGAGTACGAATCTGTGCCTTCTTTCAATAAATCCGGTCCTATCTTTACCATTCCATGTGGTCTAGCGACACCAGGAAAGTTGTTGCCTCCATTTTCTGTTCCGGAACTAATTCCAGTCAGAGAGATAACGCAAAACAAATCTGGAAATTTGACTCACAGAACTTTGACATGTTTGCTGTAGTCCTCTTGTGCTCGTATCTCGAACACCAGTAGTGGAATTATGAGTAATGTAGAAATCATCGCTAACAAACCCACCTCCGCTTTCTCCCCTCCGACTTGCGAAGAAAAGTGTTTCTGGTAGGTAAAGACTGTACGGTTATTTAATACGTACTCATTACCACCAGCCAGTGCGTAATCTGATCTCGTTCTCCAATCTCCTGAAAGGGATATGAGGAGTCGTAAATTCCCCTTGCGGGGTTGTGATCCTACTGCTTCCTCAGCCGCTGGGCTTAGCAGGAAGGAAGACAGCTCGGAAAGAACAAAATTAGACTCTAATTATTAGCAGCGACTTTTGAGGAATTGGGGTAAATCTTGATGTAAATCGTGGGATAAATCTGAATTGGAATATATCCGAGTTGAGGGGTAGGGTAGGTACAGTCCAGTACAGCTTCCGGGGGTACAGTAGCGACCAATGGGATGACGGAATGAGAGCATTCACAGATGCGTTGGCTGGGAGCATCACGAAAGAACAATCACAGAAATGCAGATGCGATGTTCGACATTCATATGTACCTGCCATTTCGGGCCAAATGGAAGCGGCGTAGATCACCGCATCTTCGCCAGTGTACGGAGGTATGGTATGCGGTGTTGAGGGGCATCGTTCCCTAGCCTTTGTCTTGTGTCACAGGGTAACCTTCAAAAGACGACTGCAGGTGGTATGGTTACAGTCTATCTGGAGGAGCGAAAAGTACCGGAACAATTCTTTACGCGTTGTATAATGTCTTGGGTAAATTGGAAAAATACAAAGTAGATGGAGAACTAATCAGGCCCGTCAGGCCAAGGTAGGATAAACAAGGGGAAAGCAATAGAAGCGAGATACACCAATAAGTTACCCATTGTGAATGTGACTAAGCGTAAATGGTTATCCAGGATTCACTCTATCTTATGATCTTTGTAGATCATCTCAACGCAACGCAAAACCAGACTAACCAGTCCCCAAACAAATTGCATTATCTGTGACTTTGCCGAATGTTCCCTTCTCAGACATGAAAAAATGTTTGAATAGGCGTAAGTTCAAAAAACATCCCAAATGCTTCAAGAAGATTCAAATAACTCATTTATTTCAATTGCCTTACAAAACTAGCCTTATGCTCTGGTACCAACTGCTACTAGAAGCCCTTTCGTATTCAAGCCATTACCTCTTGTTTCCCAAACGATCTCACTTATAGATTCTTCTAGATATAATATAACAGACGGTTTTCTATGGAAGTTTAGCTTCTTCTAAAGCTCTCCTCTTTATCTCCATCGTTAGAAGCATTGCGATCAGTTCTTGTAGAGACGTAATACTAATAACGTACGAGTACACACCTTCACAAGTGAGGGAAGCTTCGACTCAACTCGACGTTGCACTCAACTTCGACCCACTGGAATTGACTGTCTTTGGCCCACGATCGCGGTAGCTCGTTCGCTCCTCCCTCTTTTGTTTGATACCACCTCGCATCCCAGTACGCGCAGTATCCTCCACCTTCCTGCATGCATCATCGGATCACTCACTACGAGTACATGTCCCTTATCTACTTACCCACGAGAGGGGTCTCTTTGCGTAGGTATGAGTTCAACCTCAAGTTATTGCTATTTACTTGTCGTACGACCCACATATATACATTGTCAACCAAGCCCGGCGTGAATACAATACCACGTGATCATAACCCCTATTCCACTTTCGCTTTCTACAGACCGAACCATGCGAGATCGATATCTTCATGGATAGGAACAGTGTGGCCTACATTCTGGCCGCTGTATCCAATAAGCTAAGAAGGATTAGTATTTGTTCGTTTCCAAAGAGATTGTGGATAATTTTCATACCTTAGTTCCATCACCATACACCTTCTTAGTGTAGCCGGATTGCGGATTATTGGCCACATCTTGTGTCAGAGCGAGGTTCATAACATTAGACCACTGCTTCAGCGCTTCCGCAAAGTTGGGATAGCCAAGGGTGGTATCCGCAGTTCCATGCCAGCTGCGAGAGATGTCAGTCATTGAATCAAGTCGATTGTACGGCCCAACTCACATCAACATCTTAGGATACGTTCCATTGTAGCCT
Source organism: Hymenoscyphus occultus (assembly GCA_900536445.1). NCBI lineage: Eukaryota > Fungi > Ascomycota > Leotiomycetes > Helotiales > Helotiaceae > Hymenoscyphus > Hymenoscyphus occultus. Next base: position 11,100 of record UNPT01000135.1, read on the forward strand.
GGGTAGTAGCTGCGCGTGAGATCACCCCATTGTTGAGCAGTCTTGACAGATCTCCCGTTTGCACAGTCGTTGTTCCACCCTGGGGTGGCCATACCAGCAGTGGCGGAGGAAACATAGAAGCATCCATCTGGGACGCCAGAGTAGCTGGATCCGGCTTTGAAGATATTGGGATAAGCTCCAGCTAATACGTTGGTCATCATGGCGCCTGAACTGCTTCCTGTTGCGAAGACCTTGTCTCTGTCTCCGCCGTAATTGGTAACGGCGTAGTCGACCATGTTTACAATTGTCTTTGAGTCTCCACCGCCTTCATGTGTCAGAGATGCCTTGGATGCAACATCCTATCAGGACTTTAGTGTATGGTTCTCCTATGGTAGAAAGAACCGGGGATGAGATTTCTCCCAAGCACTCAGAAATGAACTCAAAAAAAAAAAAAGAAGGAAACTTAGTTGCTTACCCAGCATCCACCACTTGAAGGAGATTGAGGATAGATGACAATGAATCCCTTTGTATCCGCCAGATTCGCATACTTGGAGTTCGAGAAGTACGCATTCGCAGTTCCCGTACAATAATGAATCGCAACAATAATCGGCGCGGGTGTCAATTTCTTAGAAGGCACATAAATATACATGCCAGCATTCGTCGGGCCAGCTTTGAAGTTATTAACCTTCTGAAGTTGACCCTGCGCAGCATCCGCAATTCTCCCCAGCACAAGGGCCGTTGCAAGCAGAGTGGATGTGAGATACATGTTGATGATTGCTGACTGCGATTACTTCTGAGTCCGGCACAACGTTGATGGAAAATAATGAGACAGGAGAGCGGCTTATATAGCCCTTCCGGAAGAACGTGGATATCCTCTCGTGGCAAAGCAGCTTTACCTACCCCCTTCGTCCGATGTCTCAATCTCGAGTCTATCTCGATATAGTCCACATCACAAGGTTACGCGCAAGATCTGCCGGGGCGCAGCGAAACTGTGGGGAAATACCCGGAGGCAACGATGGAAGTTGATTGTGGCAATAATACACCACCTGATGGAGACAATATAAACGGAAGTGTCTCTCCTCTCTGATTCGGTGCAATGTCAAGGGTCCGCATCTTCAAATTAAATTAGGCCTTCAGGGGCGTGTTACTTCTAAATAGAAGTAAATTTAAATGAATGAACTTTTTGCAGCGGCGGCCAAAAAGGCTTGTGTAGGATTCAACATGAACTCATGGCCCTTCATTTATCAGAGTTTTCCTTCGACACGGTTCAGCCTGTTTGGGATGGGACCACGACCATGGAACGATGTGGGGTTTCTTGGCATCACGAGGCGTAGTTTTTATAGTAGCCCCCATGCTTGTATTACTCCCAGAAATACAATACGTACTGTATATATCCTCTATCAACCAACTCGTATCTTCTCAAGCACCTTCATCGCCCCTCTACTATAGGTCTTAATAGCCTCACTCCACCATAAATATCTCGGAAAATGTACAGTACCATGTGCCTTGGCAGGAAAGCTTAAATCCATACACTGTACACCCTTTTTTTTCGTTCTTTAAATCGAAGATCTTCCAAGATCTCATTTAGCCACTGGTGTTTGTGAATTATCCGCGCTTTCGGCTTTACATTGCCCCGCATCCTTTCTGTGCTTTGCCTATGGGTATCACTGGCTATGTTTCTATACTGTACGCAGAACTTTTCAACTTGCAGAAGTGGGATGGATTTCTGGATTTGGATTAATAGTTGTGTGTGTACCCGGAGGGTTTTTTTGAGACGCTATTTTCTTCACAGAATTCATTCTTAAGGCTGTGCTTAGGAGTCTTGAACCATTCTTCACTTTGAATAATTTCTCAAGCTCTATTATAACATTAATTACATCAGGCAAGCAGAAGATTCCATCACAACTCTTTCCCACACCACAACACACAGCCAGAAATGCTTTCTGAAGCTATTGATTTCTTCATATTATATTTGAGTCTGGCTTGACTACATCAGCAACCTGCTGAACACGCTGTCTAATGTTACATTGCCCCTCCATATCAAGCTAGTTTTATGCGAATTATTGATTTCCCGGTAACCTTTTGGGTATCTACTGAGATTAAGAACCTTATCCCGTTTTTTTTCTTCTGATATATGGCAGCATAATATATATGTATGTCCATACTCTTCCTATTTCCATTTCGAGGCCGCCTCCGACAACATGATTTTGATCCCTTGGCCGATTTGAAAAGCCCGGTCACTGGCGAAGAATGGTCCCTCCACATTGTCTGACCTTAGGGGTGTTTCTTGTGTGCAATGCTGTTGCAGTTTTGACTTTCTCTTTGGGGTCGTAAAGGTCTTGGGGTTGCTCCTAGACTTGGAGAAGTGATGTTTTGCGTGGAGGGGCATTTTGAATTGGCTGCCTTCTACTTTGATAGGCAACGGGAGATGTCTAGAATTTTCCTCCCCTTGTTCTGAGTTTCATGGTACGCGATATAATTTTGTCGCGCGTTTTGGCCAACCCTCTTACATTGATTCCGAATCATCTCAGGATCTTCGTCCAGCATTATGAGGCTAACACCAATCGACCACAACCATCGATGGAGCATTCTCAACTTCTGGAAGGTGTGTATACCTTCCTAAACATATCGAAGTGCTCTTTCTTGTAAGCGATACTCCCCTTCATTTCAGGAAATCCCTTGTCTCGAAAGGTCAAAACAACATTCCGCATCTTTAGGCACAGACCAATTAAGTCGTCGTCGTCTCCAACGAGGTCTCGATTATTCTTTTCGTCCATGGCGAGGAGCAAAGGATTACTGGATCTGAAGAGGGCCATGTGTGTAGAAAGGAGTAACCGGAGGCTGACGAATTGATAGTCGGCTTGTCCGTGGGCTGATAGCAGAGTCAGTCGAAGAATTATGTGGTATTTAGGGAATAGAATCTTACCTTTGCTTTGGAACTTCTTGGCGATATTTGATAGATGGCTTGAACTCAGGGAAACAATGCGAATGAGCTGCCATAGTACTAAAGCAACCGGAAAGATCTGCTCCCGCGTCAAGCATCCAGCAGTTCGGAATATCAAACGTTGGAGCATTTGGAACAATTCCATTTCCGCAATTTGCAATCTTCCGTAGAGTATGGTGTCCACTCGTGCCTGAACAGTTCGGAAATTGGAATTTGCATCAGAGGTTGAACTCGAGAATTTTATTCCAGCACGGAGTACAAAAGCTAAGGATGCCACCCGAAGCATCGTTGCCACGAGTTTAGACTAGAAGTAATTAATATTTGCTCTTTGCAAAAATAACTAGCACTTACCTCGGGTAATTCTTTTTTGACATAGGCCGTTCCTAGAATTTGCGCCATGGTTGTAGAGTAAAAGGCGGGGCCTGCAGCATGGACGAACTTCGACGTGTATTCCACTGCCCATTGTTCGATTTGCTGCCCTAACTTTTTATCGTCACCAAGCAGGACTACCTCAATATCATCTTTGGGTACGGCAGCTGGTTCCAGATTTGACGTTTGCAGAATGGCATCTTGCTCCAGACGATCTAAACTACTCAGAAGTTTTCTACCGGCGTGAATCTTTATGGTATGAGATACACGACCTATTCCATCAATGGTCAAAATTTCCCGGTTACTGTCATCGATCAGGTCAAGTGGAATATTTACTTCAAAACAAACAATACGTTTTGTCGATGAGAATTCAAAGTCTTTGGGAGTTAGTTAGCGTCTTCCTCCTTCAAAGTTTTAAGTACTTACATTGATGCACCAGTTTTCCCACAAATGGACTCTCCCTCTGACACTTAACTTCATGAAGTCCATTGCCATTTTTCAGACAAGACATACATGGTGTTCCAGTAGAGCACTGTCAAGGATATTAGCAACCTTGAAAAGCACACATTTAAAGTGACTTACGGTTCGTTTGCGAAATCTACATTGATGGCAAGCTCCAGCTTTTCGAACATCCCTCGCCGCTTTCCTGACTGGGGCATCTAATTTTCTTCTGTGTTTGACAGTTGATAAAGCGCCCGGAGCGTTCTCAAACACAACCACAAATTCCGAAAGGTTCTTCTGGGGATCGTTCGTCCGACTGCGCTTTGGTGGAGCTGGATCTGGGCTTGCTCTTTTCCTCTTTGGGGGAGCGACTGGATCAGTTGCAAGACTTAGAGATTGCGGTGTTATTTGAGATTCGGCTGGCCAGTGTAGTTGCGAGGTCGAAAATGGTGTTACCGGGGATAGATTTACTGATGTGTCATATTCCAAAGGTTGTTCTTGAGAGAACTGGGCGGGCCATACCGGGCTTTGATTTTGATGTAAATCTGAGTTGAAAGTCGTCTCGTAGGGGCTAAGAGTATCATACGAAGTGACTGAGGCGGCTTGAAGTGGTATCTGATTATGAGGAGAGTGCGTCTGGTCGATATGTGTAGGGTGGAGGTAGTAAGTTGGGTAGTTGGCTACAAGTTGGTTGACCGATTGCATTTGTGAGAAACCATCCGTATTCTCCAGAGGTGGCGAGTAGTACCCAGCGGCCGCATGGTACGGTTCGGAACGGGTATAAGTAGTTTTGTTCGACTGAGAAATGTCTTCATAAGGTGATGATGTCTCTAAGTAAGGGACCCCATCATGTGACCATTGGTTCTGTGTTTCATAGCCTGGATAGGAGGTTCCGGTAAGCCAATCTGCTGTGTGGAAGCCTGGAAAGCCAGCAGAATCAGGTGTGATGAGGTAATTAGGCATATACGGATGCGAAGTTGAAAGTTGAAGCTGTTGTCCGTCAACTCCTCGTGACTGTCGACCTCGGGGTCGTTCTTGCTCTTGTTGACCTTCTCTGAGCACAATTACCGGTTCGAAATCGGTAGCATGTACCTCAGCCATATCTGCATCTGCTCGAGATCAAGAGACTCCGGCCAGTCGCCAAAGAATAGTGTATGATCTTTTCCGTTTGGGGCGATATGTCTTTATGTTCCTAAAGAAGTGGTTGTTGAAGAACACCACATGCTATGCAGTGCCAATGGAGGAGACATCGATCACAAATGAGAAGAGCCGCGACGGTGATAGCTCTCTGCCAACCATTGGATCTTCAGATGCAAGGCGCGATATGGAAATGATTGCGATTTGGTTCCACTCAGAACTCCAGGATTCTGGACAAATGGAATTCACACGATTCTCGGGTATATATCCTCAAGCGGTAGTTGATGTCCGGGTAAGGCATCATATCAGCAAGGGGTCGGGATTAAAGGCCATGTGCCGCGGCACGGTCCCCGGCAAAGCAGTTGATAACTGGGAGCAGCCCAGGTTCAGAGTCCAGAGTCCAGACTGGTGGACTGGCAGACTGGCTTGGGACGAAGTTGGGCTGCAGACAAATTTCTGCCAGATCCAAAGTCAACATCGTTCGATGATGACCATGATCTTTAGGGGTACGGCTACGCCTGTATAGAAAGAATCCATGCAACACATTCCATACCAGACAAGATGCGCAACGAATGAAAGATATCGGTTCATGGAGAGTCGATGAAGAGAAGCAGCCATGGTGATAAGAACGGTATCATTCTTTCCGCGGGGATTTCTCTTCCTGTTCGCCAGCGTCCATGAACAACATTGGTAGTATTTCTTTTCGTATTCGGGAAGCCTTCCTGCGTACCTTCCTGCGTATTCAACTATCAAATCCTAGTCTATTGGCTAGGGAGAACATTTGGTGAGCTTGTCTTGATATGGCCCCAAAGCTGACATTATTAACAAACTCTTAAGCAGTCCTCAAGACTCAAGCAGCTCTCTGAAAAGGCTAAACTTCACAGTACTCGTATCCGTTCCCGAATACACCTCCCAAACATACCACATTTAGACCAATCAAAACCCTTCTCGCAGCCTATTCTCTTTTTACAATTCGTGGTTCTTGCGTTCTGGTGGTAGATTAGGAGGCAGGTCAAACAATGCATCACCAACCTTCTTCACCCACTTCCACGGTTCATATTCATCCCAATCACTCATACCAGCATCATGATACTCCCAACCACCAACTCCCCCAAAGCTAGGATGTAGACCTCGCAGACTTTTAACGGTTTCCTGCAACGTCTCAATATGCACAAACCCATTCGGTTGTCCATCCTCAGCACAATCCAAAACAATCATGACAACTCTATTAGGATCCCACCCAGCTCTCACAATAGATTCAAAAAACGGTGGGCCTCTCGCAAATCCCCCATAGAAGAGGCCATTATACCAAGAGACAAGCTTTTCATCGGAACCTGGCATGGTTGCAAAGATGTCGAGGTCGAAATACGAGAATCCCGAGAGGTTCTGTCCCGCTTTGTCGGATAAGGCTGATGCGAGAGGTGCCATTGTGATGATAAAATCGGGGCCCAGATCTCGACGTAAAGCGGTCATCAGGCGAATGGGGGTGCTGATGTCTACATCTTCTTCGATATCGAGATCGATGCCGTCAAAGTCGTGCTCTTTCAACAGGCGTAGCAGAGGATTGTAGAAGGCGTAAAACTATTGCTTGGGATGAGCTGATGTCTTGATTACACGAGGGATGTTCTGTTTTTGGTGGCAGGTCAGAAACTGAGAAATTACTAACCGACGCCTCGCTTCCGTTCAATCTCTTGTAAGTACCTCCCGCGGCACCTCCCAGTAAGGCCATTACTTTGATGCCATTATGCTGCAATACGGTCTTCTCAAGCCAAAGCTGGTTCCAATACGGGTCACTGAGTTTATGATCATTCAATCTGATTTCGCCTGGTACATCATGCAAGTGCAATGAAGCCAGAATAACGTGTGTGACTTTCGTTTCGCGCTCGAGAAGTGGTAGCAGCGATAAACGTTCTTTGGATGGCGTTTGGAAGGTTTGAACATACATCACCAGCCTCGCTGGCTCAATCCCATGACTTGAATGGCTTGGATGGATGTGATTTGGCTCATGTGGAATTGGATCATCGGGGTGCCATGCTAGAGTCGTGCTGAATAGTGCGAGTAGTGACAGAAAAGTAATAAAAAGCTCCATGGTCTTGGGACTGAGTTAATTCAGAGCCATGAAGTACCTCTCAGTTCTTGAATCCTCATTTGTGAGCGAAAATTAGAACATAGTGTGAAGAAGAAATATCTTGCAGTCATGGAACCAAGTCTACAACACAAAATCCATTATTGTCCATGCCGTTGCGGAAAGGAATTTAACCTATAAGGCCACAAGTTACTTTTTCAGATGGTACGAGATATCCCGCGTTTCCTTAAAGGCTGTTTTTCTTAGCCGTCATACTAAGGAGCAAAAATGTATGGCAACCTTATTCGCGAATTAGAAATTGGTCTCGGTAGACACCGAAATTCTTGGTGGGGGGGGGGGGGGGGTTGTTTACCCATTTAGCCTGCACGGAGTAGCTCAGTGGTTGAACTCGGTTAATACATCTAGTATCCCTTGGCTTCTTTAGTTGTCACACGCTTAAATCACTATTCAAACTCATGGATGAAATTACTGGGATACCCTTTGTGTTTTGGTTTTGTATTTTCCTATGTCCCATGAAAGAAGAAGTATGATAACTTGTTCCTTCTAGCCATTACTTGGTTTTTCCGAGACTGTAACGTTGTACATCAACGAAAAAGATCAAACGCTGGCAGCAATGATTCTCCCCTCCCAGCTCGCACAGAGTCTTGTATCGAACCATCAATGTCCATCGCGATCCCCCATCACGTCAAATCATCTCTGTCTCAGCCAGTCCTCGATGCCTCAGCGTTCTTCACAGACTTCTCCATAAGTTGTTGGACATGCTCAATATCTCTCATTTTCCTGATCAAGGGATTAGTATCCATAGTCGCCTTGAACTTCTGGTACTTTAGAAATCCCTTCTATTGCTCGTCCGGTGCTGCCTTTGCCTTTTCGAATTCCTTGAATGTCAAGTATTCTTGGTAGGCTGCGTTCTTACTCTTGTCCGCCTGGAATCGTCTTGTGGCGTGATATTCTTGGTAAATGGGGTCGCGAAGTTTTCTGTGTTTGAAGTCTTCAACAGCGAGGTACTGCTTGAAATGTTCGTTCTTTTGTTTTGTGCTTTCAAATTCCTTGAAAGCAAGATATTCTTTGTATCTTGAACTCCTCTTGGTTTTAGAAAAAGATTTGTAGTCCACGTATTCCGTGTACATGGGGTCCTTTTCCTTCGATTTCCTGAAATTTTGGAAGGCGACAAACTCCTCGTAAGGGGTTTCCTTCGAGCTTTTCATTCGTTTGAAGTCCTTCAAAGCAAGATATTCCCGGTAATCTGCATTGCCTTGCTAAGTATCTCCAAATTCCTTCACCGCAAGATACTCTTTGTAAGTGGGATCGTTGTTTTTGGTCAGATTGAAACTTTCTAAACGAGCGAGCTCATTCCAAGCCGTCGTTATCCTTTCAAGTCTACCAGCCTCCTCTGCTGTTTTCGGATCTACGTTTACTTCATTATGTGCGATCTGTTTGGAGGGACTTTTCTGAACACGCAAAATCCTGTCTGCAAGCGAACTGTGGAAGAACGTATATGTTTTGATCTCAGAGTCATCAGAATCAGGTCGCACATTGTATTGTTTGTAGATCTTTGACCGCAAATCAGTGTCGAGTCCATTCGCTATCAATTCCTGGATCTGATTGTCGGATACAGAATCGAAATTGCCAGCCTTGAACGCTTGGAACATTGTATCAATAATTCTCGATTTGGGATCCTGGATCTTGGGTTCTGGCTGCTTCTGTTTCTTTGCTCTCAACGTGGCGATGGGGATGTCGGAATCCGAGTCTCCATCTGTTATGGTCATTTTTCTTGGTTGTCCAGGATTAAGCTGGGCGGTGTCTTTGAACCATTGTTCCCACGTGTGATTGATGTTGCTCTTTGACGCCATGACGATGAGATGATTCCGCTTCCATTCAACTTGTGTTACGGGGGATTGTTCTTTGGATTAAAGTTATACAATGTCGAATGGATTAACTGGGTTTCAGTAGCAGACTGTCAAAGGTTAGCATGTGCAAAGCTTGTGTGGAGGTAATGGGAAACACCCACTCAAGGATGAAATGGATTACGATGGATTGGTAAAATGCACCACTGGTTGAATGAATCATGGTATGTTTTGCAAATAAAATGCGCCTCAGTGTCGAGCGCTAGTGTAAGAACGAGACCTTGGGAGGCAACGGCTAAAGGAAAGTATCAGCGATCGACAAGAGGGAAAGGGTAAGGGTGTTGGTGCAATCACGGATACACTCAGGAGGGAGTACAAACAAAAAGAGTGGTAGAACGTACCAGCTCTGGTGATGTGAAGTCTTTATTGTTTTGTACCTTCTGGTAATAATGTTGTAATAAAGTGGTTAAAAAGGCTGAGGAGGTTCAAGAGGTGGAAGTGCGGAATAAATTGGGGGTCCAGAGAGAGATTAATGATGTTGAAGTTTTGGAGAGGTTGAAGTCTTGGAAAGTTGAAGTAATTAAAAGAGATCAGTGATTAAAGGATGACCTACGCGACCAAGAAGCGACCCCCTCACGCGAAAAGTGAAAGTGAGAGGTTGCTCGATCGGCCCGCAGGTACGGAAGTGAAGTTCACGAAATACTTCGAAGATACTTAATAATATACTTAATAGAGCGACGAAAATGGGGATCGTGGGTATGAAATCAAGTCACATCAGAGAACGGAGCCATTGAAAAAGAAATGAAGATTTGGTAAAGTGAATCTTCCATCAAAAACTAGTCTTCTGAGACTCTTGCTAAGTTTATAAATGCCCAGTGAGTAAGAAGTAAAATTCCATATTTCTCCATGAGTGAATATCACCCAAGCAGGCTTTCGTTCCAGTACTATGTCATCTGGGTAGCCCCTTATAGTATCTGAGTGAATGCAGGAAACAATCCCTCGTTACATTGCCGAGTGATCACTTCATGAATATCCAGTAAACACCGGGAAAGGTAAAAGAAAAGCTGGAATGGATACAATTAAAACACATCTCAATATAGTCCTGATCTCTAGAGATTATATGAGAAGAGTAAAGTAAACCCCCAAGAATTCCATCAAGACTTCTCTACTGTATGCCCTTCTAAGGAGGAAGAACAATATATAAACAGACCTCAAGATTACTTACTTACCTCTACAAAAAGCCGCAAGGCGTAGTTTAGAAAACCGTAAGTTTTGTTTCCCCTCTTCATAATACGTGCCCAGAGGTTATAGAAAACACCCGGTATACTGAATGCTGAATCATTTGAAGGGCTTCTAGAAACTCACGTGGAATGGGGCGAAGCAAAGGAAGTGAATGACTTGTAACAAACTCATGAGAGTGAACCCTCTCTACGGAAACAGCTCAATTTAATGATCCTAAATCCTGCTAGAAGACAGAAATAGGATATTAGTAGGATAATAAGAGTATATTTGTTATAGAAGATACCTACTTTTACTCCCAGGTTGAAAGATCAGGAGAAGTAAATGCATCTCGATTCTCTATTTCAAAACCCCGTAATTAAACCCCGAGAAACTCTCTTATATAAGACATCCAACAAAAGATCTTCACTACTATATCCTCTATGACCAATCAAGTACCCATAGTCCATAGCCCATGACCCGCGCAAGCCAGGCAAGCAGCGTTCCGTTTGCACCTTCCTTCCAACCAACCAAAGCACTCCTCCTTCCCTCCTTCCCATCCCCAGAACCTCAACACCAAACAGCACCACACATCTTACCATAAACCACAATATCCAAATCCTTATACCCCTCAAAGATCAAAAGTAAAAACTTCAAAAAAGTAACCTTTGCAATAGGGGAGGTTCGAACTCCCGTCTCCTGCTAACACCAACCCAAAGCGGGACATGATGGGAAGCAGACCAGTTCTGAAAAGCCGTTAGTTGTAAATAGAGGATTTGAGAGAGAGGAGGAACTTACAACCACTACTACACTATTGCCGTCCATCAAGATACTTGTTTTATGGCGGGTTTTGGTGTTATTTAATTACTTGTAGAGAAAGTGAAGGGCAAGTGCCTACTTAGTAAACAGATGGAATGGACCCACTTTACTCACGTGCTGCTGGTCGCGGGAGATTTTCGGGTTATGCCGTTCGGTTGTGATAAAGTTGGGTGCGATAAGGGAATTTGAGGAGGGAGAGGAGGGGAGGAACCTTCAAATGGTAAAGTTAACAGGCAGATCCATACTGACTACAAGCACGCCACATCACCATCATGTTACGAGACGATACTATGTTCCCTCCTCATTTCTCTCAATCCCCAAACACAGAAGGTAATCTGCTAGAACCTCCTCAACACCACACAAACGATACCTTCGACGATATCTTCGGCTCCGAACCGCCTTCTCCATCTCTCCAGCCCAACGCATTCGCACATGGAGGAAGCTGGCATGGAGGGACACTTGGTAACTCGGAACACTCGGATATCCCACGGCTGCGCGAGAAACACGAGACGGAAGGCTACAGAGACGGCGTCACGAAAGGGAAAAGTGAGACGGTGCAGGCAGGTTTTGATGAGGGGTATGGGCTGGGTGCTGTTCTTGGGCTGAGGATTGGAAAGGTTTTGGGGGTGTTGGAGGGTTTATGCGGTGCTGTTACTGCGGGGTCCAAAGGGAGTGATAGAGGGGACTGGGAGGGGGAACGGAAGAGGATTCTAGGGTTATGGGAGGAGGGAAAGAAGGAGTTGAAGACGGAGAGTCTTTTTGCGGTGGAGTTGTGGGGAGAGGATGGCGTTTGGAAGTACGATGTGCCTGGAGAGTCGAAGGAGGAATTTGACATAGTTTTTGATGATGTTGCCGCGGCGCATCCGTTGGTGAGGAAATGGGAAGCAGTTGTGGAAGAGGAGGTACGAAGATGGGGCCTTGATTTGTCGTTGATGGAGGATGAAGAACAACAACAACAACAACAAGAACACGAGGAGAAACCCACAGTGGATGTGAATAATGTCAACAGTACCGAATCTGGCTCACCGCCGACAATTGGGGGTCAAAAAGCAGAATTCAGTTGGTGAGATCTATTGGATCTTCTCTCCTGCATCTGCACATCTGCAGCAAATTACTTGCATCGGCTCGACGCCGACTCGACAACCAATTGCAAGTCTTCGCTCGGCGTCCGTAACCCTGGAAGCTGCTGGAAGTGGACGACTTTTTTCTCCCTCAGCATCAACCAGGATCACAAAGCTTGTTCGCCGAAAAGCTTTCTAGCGCAGCCGCTTGGAGCCCTTCTCTATGTGGAAAGCGGGACAATTGGGTTGGATACCACTAGCAAGTCTGAGTACCTTCAGGAATTACCTCCGATCAGCGATTACTACCACCATCTCAGTGAAAATTGGGATTGACGGTAAGACGATGTGAGGGTTTTCTTTTGATACAATCTCATGAAGTCGCCGCATTGACAATGTGGATGACAAGCTTTTCTCGCTTTTGCTGGAGAACCATTTTGGAACGTCGAACACACGGCCAAGCAATACGAGATCTCCACGACGTTGCAAACAAGGGCCCCTAGTTTGGGCGCAGTAACGGTAACCGGAAGCAGATATCCAGGGCCTATTTTGGTAATGTTCGGGTATCTAAAATACGACTGTGGATCTGGAAGGAAATGCCCGTCGTCTCAGTGTCTGAGAATTGTTGGAGAACAGCTTGGATTTTCGGATCCGGATTTTCAAGGTTGGGGAATTTATTTTTGAGTTTAAAAGTTTACGGGTACGGGTACGGGGAAGAAGAGATGAAAATTCTCCATTAAACTCATGAAAAGGAGGTCTGAATGTTCAGAAATTGAGCTTCGACTGCCGACATATCGATTCAGCAGTGTTCAATAAGTGTCAAAATCTGCAGTGTGACACTTTTTGTACTTCGAAGTAAATTTACTTCGTAAGGTGCAGAATTCAACCAAATCTGTGAGGCAACACCATGTGCGACCGCTTGTAATGATCCGTCTGTGTTGTACAGTGGAGTCGATCCTCGGCTGAGAGGACCCCTTTTCCGTCCCATCTCTTCTCATCCCAGCATCAACATCTCGCGGAGCACCTGCCTTGCACGAATGACCGAATCTGATGAATCCTCCACCACAAGTGGTTGAGAGAAGGAGCAAAGATGCAGTCAGGATGCACACCTGGACGAGATTAGAAGCCGTAAATACGAAGGCCTCAACCTCACTACCGTGATACAGAGCGGTAGCGAGAAAAAATAAGAGAGGTTATGAAATTATATCCAAACTACTTCGTATGTCAAGTAATTAATCACTGACCTCTCACAACCCCGTGCAGGTCTCCAAGCTCACCCCTCTCCAGGGCGCTTGTTGACCGCAGCCAGTGAGGGTAAGTACCGCGGTGGATCTCCGGACCTACCGTGTGTGCAGTTTCGAGTGGGGACGAGGAGTGGTGATAACAAGAATCTGGGAAGGTTTTATGGTGTTTTCTACTGTCCTTTGCCCCACTGATTGCTCTTGGTGACTCGCCCTGCCGGGCTGCCACTGCCCATGATTACTCGTACCGTAGCTGATTTTAGCTTCCTAGTCGCTTGCTTGCTGGTGGTTGGTCGGAACGAGTTGTTTGAACATCCATCGCGACTTCCTTCCCTTCGATGCCATGCCAGGGGATTGGATTGCTGGACTGCCTTAAACAGGTCTTTCCCATGCCACGTTCCCCCTCTCTTTTTCTCACCACCTCTCATCTCTTTTTTAATCCGTCGACCTCCTGGCTCAACATTCGTTACCTCGCCCTAACTCACCTTCTTTTCACTGCTCTTCAGCATTTTTATGTGTGAGATCCAATCGCCTCGGATCTCCTAATTACAGTCTTTACTACTTACCTACAAACAACTCCTCGATCGAATCCTGAAAAGCATCAACATTCCTCTGATACCACGACCAATACCCTATCACGACTCGGGGGGTGACGTCTGTTTGTTATAACCTAGTAATTTCTTTTAAGTAAGTTTTTCTGCAACCTTATTTTCTGTTTACCTCTGGCGGCAAATTTCAAACGGATACATGCACAGAGTTCGTTTAGACGGATCAACACTCATGATGCACCACTATTGGTCAAGACCCGTATGACAGTCTTGTCAAAGTTGGTTGTTCTGTGTTTGGCTAGTACATCAGCCGAGAAAGCACGTTGTCAACCACAATACGAGAAGACTTGCGCCCCAGTGCTCTTCGATATGAACTCCATCTCATCTCTTCCAATCTCCGTTCGTTCCCAAAACTCGAATCTTTATTGACAATTATCGTAGTACTTTTTTCTGGCCATCATGAAGGCTACCCTTTTTACTCTCGGCTTTGCCGCCACGACTTCAGCCAACATAATATTCAACCATGTTCCTTTGAAGTGTAATATCACCAGCACGCAGATGTACCATGGATGTCTTCGCGGTCAAGATTGTACGGCACAAGGAGAGTAAGTTTGATCCACTCCCTCTTTTGGGCATTGCCCGTACTGATGGACTTTCAATAGTTGTGTAGCACTCGAGAACATTAACTACCCAAAGTCCTTTGGCGCAGTACCAAATCTTCAACTCCGCGCCGATGTTTTCTCTACCGATGGCACTTGTGGACCAAAGAATGGCAACACAGTCTGCGACCCAAACAGCAAAGCATATACTGGTGGATGTTGTTCGGTATGACTATAGATTCTGTTAGACATTAGTAGAAAGTACTGACAACGGGAATAGCAATATGGATACTGTGGAAACACTGCTGACCACTGCGGCACCGGTTGCACTTCTGGATGCCAGAACCAACCACCAAATGCTCCAACTAACCCAAAAACCCCAGCAACTCCGATTGCCGCTCGCCAGGATGGACGATGTGGAAAGGTGAGTTTACTCCGCTGGAGGATGCAAAGGATTTTTTACTAATATATATAGGAATTTGGCAACAGTGCATGTGATGCCAATGGCCCATTCGGTGGCTGCTGCTCCGAATACGGGTAAGTTTGTGTTTCTTTAACTCCCCAGCGTAAACCCCAGCGTTTTGAATCTGTTTTCATCTGTTTTTCAATTGTCATATATACATATAAGCCATTTGAACTTACACATAACCCCCCTGCGAAGCTACTGCGGCTCAACCGAAGGTCACTGCAAAGCATCAAATGGATGCCAAAACGGTTGCGACGGATCAAATCCTCCTACCACCCCTGCCCAACCAAATACCCCAAACACTGCCGCAACCCCTGATAGCCCAGCTCGTGATGACGGAAGATGTGGAAAAGAATTCGGAGGCGCATCTTGCGATCCTCTCGGCGAATTCGGAGGATGCTGTTCGGAATATGGGCACGTTAAATATTTGCTTTTATTTGCTCGATTTATATTTGCAGGTTCCCAGCTAACATCTCAGTGACAGTTTCTGCGGCAAAACCGAGGGCCACTGCCTCAAGGCCAATGGATGCCAAAACGGTTGCACTGATGGTGGTAATACTGGTATCAAGGGAGGTGATGGTCCTGCCGCACCTGCAACTACTGGGGAACCTGTGATCGCTCCAGCAACATCAACAGCGCCACCTCATGTTGTTGCCACTGCCGCTGCCACTACTGATGGATCTTGTGGTAGCACCAACGGAGGAACCGTTTGCGGAAACTGGGCCAATGGTAACTGCTGCTCCATGTATGGTTTCTGGTAAGCGTTTCCAACTCCAGCGATGTGAAGTCTATTTTAACGATAGTAGTGGTGCTACCAGCGCTCATTGCGGAGCTGGATGCCAATCTGGTAACTGCCTCAACGCCCCAGCTGTTGCTGCTCCAGGACCAAGCCCTGCGCCTGCTGCCCCCAACAAGGGATCCTTCAAGGTCGTCGGTGACTCTGGTGTTCCAGCTATGCACGCTGCTCTCATGCCCAATGGAAAGGTTATGTTCCTTGACAAATTGGAGAACTACACCCAACTCAAGAACCCCAATGGTGCGTATGCCATGTCATCCGAGTATGACCCTGCCACCAACAAGGTTGTCCCTCTTGCATACGATACCAACGCCTTTTGCTCGGGAGGTGTTTTCCTTGCTGATGGTCGTGTCATCTCTGTTGGTGGAAACGGACCTTTGGACTGGCTAGACCCCAACATCAAGGATGGATTCGACGCCATCCGTTACTTGGGCAGATCTTCTTCAGATGCTGGTCTTGATGGTCAAAGCTGGAGCGAACCCGGAAACAAGCTTGCTAGCAAGAGATGGTATGCATCCGCCCAGACCATGCCTGATGGAACCATCTTTGTTGCCTCTGGAAGTTTGAACGGACTCGACCCAACTGTTCTTGCCAACAACAACCCGACATGGGAGCTTCTCGATCGCAATGCTGTTTCCAACGGACAAAACATCGAGATGGAGATCCTGAAGAAGAACCAGCCATACTATATGTATCCATTCGTTCATCTTCTTAACGACGGTAACCTCTTTGTCTTCACATCCAAGTCTTCCCAAATCTTCAACGTTGGTAGCAACACCATTGTCAAGGAGCTTCCAGATCTCCCAGGAGACTACCGAACCTACCCAAACACTGGTGGTAGCGTCATGATGGCACTCACCAGCAAGAACAACTGGGCCCCCGATGTCATCATCTGCGGAGGTGGTGCTTACCAAGATATCAACTCGCCAACTGACCCCAGTTGTGGTCGTATCCAACCTTTGGCCGCTGATGCTACTTGGGAGATGGACTCTATGCCACAAGGTCGTGGTATGGTTGAGGGTACTTTGTTGGCCGATGGATCTATCGTCTGGCTTAACGGTGGAAACCGTGGAGCTCAAGGCTTCGGAATCATGAAAGACCCAACTCTCGATGCTCTCTTGTATGAGCCAAACAAGCCTAAGGGACAACGATTCAGCACTCTCGCCACCTCTGAAATCCCCAGATTGTATCATTCGGTTGCTCTTTTGCTCCTTGACGGTACTCTTATGGTCACTGGTTCCAACCCAGTTGAGATGCCCATGCTTCAAGCCGATGCCAACAACCCATACGTGACTGATTTCCGTGTTGAGATTTACACCCCACCATACCTCCAAGGAGATAACGCCAACAGACGTCCTACCAACATTGCTATCTCTTCTCTTGCCATCAAGGCTGACGGCAGCAACTTCCAGATCCAGTTCACAGCCCCTGCCAACGCAAAGGAGGTGAAGGTCTCATTATACCACGGTGGATTTGTTACCCACTCGGTACACATGGGACACCGTATGTTGGATTTGGATGTCAGTGGATTCACAGCAGGTGGAACTCAGCAGAGTATTACCGTTGCTGGGCCACCAAACCTGAACGTTGCTCCACCAGGACCATATGTTGTGTATGTCTTGGTTGATGGTGTTCCAGGTATTGGACAATTCGTCTCGGTCTCATAAAGAGGAAGAGATATGTATGTGTGAGTGTTTGCATGAATTAGGACCCAGGCCACATTGTTTAGAAGAAACATGGCGACGGCGTTGTGGAGCGGCTTTTTTTCGTGAATTAAATAATTAGCTAGATTGAATGCCCAAAAAAAGGTTTCAAATTATTAAGATTGCTTTCATGTCCCGTGATTACGTGCGCTGGCGGTCGTGGTAAGAGTAAAGTAACATACTCTCGTTTGCTGAAGCCGGACGAAGAGTGATTGTTTCAGCTACTAGAAGTTGTACGCGGTGACGATACTCATTTCCCTAAGCGCTACGCGGTAGGCAACACGAATGTCATGGATAATCGAGGTCGTGTGCCATCTGTTCGTTACAAGTATTCTGACAAGTATGCACTCTGTATGTACACGCCACAAAGTTTTGATTTGGTGGTTGTCAATGTAGGATGGCCAGGCCAAACCTGGAGTCTACAATTGAAGGCACAAGTACTTTGTAGTCTCATCGTAAGCCAGCGGAGTGTGTCCTTCGTGGCTGGGTAGCTATATGACACTATAGAATATTGGGTACGGTTTGGTATCGGTTGAGGACCTGAGGTTCAATTTGAGATTTGGCCTAGCCCCTCGAGCCGCTTGGAGCGCGTTTGGGTTTGGTACTTAAGCGAAGGGAAGGGAAGGGATGGGATGGGATGGGAAGTTAGTTATAGGGTGAGGCCCGTGAGAAGAGGGTGGTTCTAGGTAAATTTAAATTAGGCTTGAGGCTTGAGGCTTCAGGCGGGTACAGGGTTGAGTGTGGTGTGGTGGCTGGAATGGTTCAAGGAATAGTTCATGCCTTAAAGAGTCTATTTTATAGTTGGTGTACTCGAGTATTTATTTTGGGGGGTAAGAGGGAGTTGTTGAGAATACCCTCTGTCCTGTGTTCTATAGATTAATTAGAGTGATTGCTTATTTTAGGGGGTAGAGATTGATAAATAATAGAGTACTTGGGAGAAAGATGTACGGTACGGACAGTGTATCTATTTTTATTCATCTACTTGAGTAGTTTGTTTCGGAAGGATTTGATGCTGCATATGTAGTGGTGTTTATGTGCATAGTTCAATTTCCAGTGCCCCTCGCTTCTCAGCGGCTGCTTGGAGGTGATTGGTTGGTTGTCCGATGGTGTGCTGGGTGAAGGGGTTGGGGCCTATTAGCATCCCGGCGGGGGTTGGTTCGTCTGTACTTGCGCTGCGGCACGGAGAGGAACCCCGCTTCAAAATGGGTTTTTTTGGGGGCGGCTGCATTGCGTGTTGGTTGATGAGCTGGTCGCTTCGGAAATGGGGAGGGGGAGTGGGAGGGAATGTGAGTGCTCTTCTCAGCTGAGAAGGGGACGTGGATTCTTTTTGCATTTTTGGTTTTGCTGGCTTTTTGTTTACGCTGACGGGTTTTGAGGATTGAGAGAAGTGAGAGAGATATATACCAACAGAACAGACGGAAAGCGGAGATTCACGGGATTGAAGAGAAAGAGAAAGAGAGATTGTGATTGTTGGAGGAGATTTATCTACACACAGATTGAAGGGAGGATACCACCAACGTAACACTCACAACACTCACCACCACCTTACCTACCTTTCCCGACTCGAGTCTTTCGATCCTCGACGGCCTTTCCTATCTCCTACCCCACACACACCGTACGAAGGACCATCAACACGAATCACCTTCCAGAATTCCCACTCGAGTGCTTCTACGCCAATCCCAAACCCATCCGGATCCCCCCCAAAATCTACCATCTCGAAGGCCAGGCCGAAACCATGTCCCTCGACCCACGCGACTCCCGTCGACGAGGACGCTCCAAGTCTCCCGGTCCGCGCGACCGTTCGCATTCCAGAGTCAGAGCCATGTCTCCTCCGGCTGCCGTGTCGGCCTATGAGTATGAGGAGCGCCGTGAGAGGAGGGATCCTGCCCAGATTGTTACTGCGGAACCGAGGTATGGGGGTGTGGGTGCGCCGGGGAGTGTGAGGATGCCGATGCCTGGGGGCTTTGAGGATGAGGAGAGGGATGGGAGGGAGAGGGGGCTGGAGAGGGGGTATAGTTATGAGAAGACGGGTGGGAGGTCGGTTTATAGGGATGAGTATGGACGGGAGACGAGTCCGCCGAAGGGGGGAAGGGAGGGGAGGTATGAGGAGGATAGGTATACGGTTGATGTTAATAGGGGAGGAAGGGAGAGAGACAGGGAGCGGGAGAGAGAACGAGAGAGGGAGCGGGAGAGGGAAAGAGAAAGAGATGCTCTACGGTACGAGGAGGAGATACGTACAAAGAGTCATTCTTTCAGTCTTTCGGCCGGGGGACACAAGGTTGAGGGAGGGATCAATATTGCCAAGAGAGAGAAGGAGAAGAAGATTGATCCAGCGTTGGCGTATGGGAGTCCGCCTCATGAGGTATTGCAAGCTTATGCGGAGCCTAAGAAGTTTGAGTATTCTCAACCCGATGCGAACCTTACCTACACAAGGAAGACTGAGTATGGTTCGAGGAATCCGAGTCCCTCGAGAGGGTACTCGAGAGACTATCGGGATTCTAGAGATCCAAGAGACTCCCGAGAACATTTGCGAGATCCACGAGACCTGCGAGATGGGAGGGATCATAGGGATTCCAGACATCATGAACGTCATGGGAGTTCTTCATACGCCTCTGACTCTGCACGTTCATCCAAGAACCATATCGTCACCGTGGAACCTGGATCTCGACGACGAGATGCTTCGCCCAACCCTGTAGCCGGTCTGGCACCACGAATGCATAGTCTCTCTGTATCAACCGGTCATCACAGTGCCTCAATGTCTCTTGCCAACGCCCCTGGTTCGCCTCTTCTAGAAGCATACCGCGGAACATACCAATCCATCTCCCCCATGCCGTCTCCGCTCCTCATGGCCTCCCACTCCTCAGACATAAACTACATCGAAGCCATTTCCCCCTTCAACTCGGACGACGAACGACGAGGAGGCAAGAAATCCCGCCGTACAGCACGCTTCCACGATCCCGAGGAAGAAGCTGCCATCCTGGCCAAAGCATTGAAAGGCGAGAAACATGCTCCGGATACCAGGCCACTGATTGATATCCTCCCCGGGTTGACACACGAACAAGTCCTTGAACTACGCGTGGAGTATAAACGCATTGTCAAGACGGGCCATGATAAGAAGGGGGTAAACATTGCCAAACATATCAAACTCCGTCTCAAGAGCGAGGATTCTTCGCTGATGAAAGCTTGTTATGCCGTCGCTCTTGGACGCTGGGAATCCGAGGCCTACTGGGCGAATTTCTGGTATCAGGGTGAGAAATCCCGACGCGAGCTACTCATCGAATCGCTCATGGGCCGTACGAATCGCGAGATCAAAGAGATCAAAGCGGGTTTCTCGGATAAGAAGTACTCGGATAGTCTGACGAAGTGTATGAAGACGGAGTTGAAAGAGGATAAGTTCAAGAAAGCGGTCCTGCTGGTTCTCGAGGAGAAGAAGATGGAGGAGGGACGCCATGGGGTGGATCGGAGACTGGTGGAGGATGATGTGCATGATTTGCATGATGCGGTGCGTAGTGAGAAGGGCGGCGAGACGAAGATGATTAATATTATTGTGGTGAGGAGTGATAGCCATTTGCGAGAGGTTTTGAGGTCGTATGAAGGTGTTTACCGCGCCAATTTCGCGAGGGAAATGCTTAAGAAATCGGGGAATCTTGTTGTATGTCCCCCCCCCCTTTTCCCCTTCTTTTCATTCCCCTTGTCAACTCGGCAAAGCCCCATTTCTCACTTCCTTACTTAAATCACATCCACTAACCAAACCACCCAGGGCGAACTCCTAGCCCACATCCTCAACGGCATCATCAACAAACCCGTCCGCGACGCCCTCCTCGTGCACCACGCCCTCTCCCTCTCCTCCCGCGACGCCATCCGCACCGAACTTCTGATTTCTAGACTCGTCCGATACCACTGGGATCGGCCCCATATGGAGGCCGTGAAGAGGGAGTATCGCGCGAGGTACGGGGTCGATATGCAGGATGCGGTCCGTGAGGGGACGAGGGGGGAGGTGGGCGCGTTTTGTGAGATGCTTTGTGTGAGG
Source organism: Hymenoscyphus occultus (assembly GCA_900536445.1). NCBI lineage: Eukaryota > Fungi > Ascomycota > Leotiomycetes > Helotiales > Helotiaceae > Hymenoscyphus > Hymenoscyphus occultus. The sequence goes on from UNPT01000135.1 coordinate 32,381, forward strand.
AGGATGGGGGATGAGGTTAGGGAGGTGGGGAGGTAGGGGGTAGGTAGGGGTTGTGTTGATGTTGAGGGTGGGGTGGAATGGGATGGGGGGGATTTGGGGGGTTTTGGGTTGAGGGGGTGGGTTGGGGATGGTGGGTGGATGGGAGGGATTTAGGTTGGGTTATTGAGATGTTTTTGGGTTGGTGGTTGGTGAATGATCGTATCAATGATTGATGATGGAAGGATGGATGGATAGATGGGGGATAGGGGATTGGATAGTTCTCATGTTTTGATGATGAAATACCACTTTTGTTTTTTCTATTTCATCACTCGTTAGTATCCCTTTTTCTAAATCTAACCTCGATTTTCATCCAAGAAAATGTGAACTTGATGAATGTCACCAGATCTGTTTGGATGTTTTCGAGGGATTGAGGATTGCTACGCCTGCTTTGGGATTTGGAGATATATCTTCCTTCCTTTCTTTCTTGGGGTGGAAGGGAGGGAGGGGGAGAAGGGGGGGGTGAGAGGCTTGATTAGATGGGAGATGGGGAGATGGGTTGTGATGAGTGAGTGATGAATCTAAGTACGTAATTGCATATATATTTAACGAGGTGAGCCGAAACCCCTTTTTAGACTGGATGGATGGTAGGTGTTCGCTTAGGGCCTTAGGATTTTAGCGGTTATCTACTTTACCCTAGTAATCTGATTGAATCTAATCTAAGAGTAATATGATTTATTTCCCCTTTTTCATTCTTTACATACCTTGTAACCTTTATAACTGGGTGGCAGTGGGTTATTATATCACTTTTCTTTTTCGGCCTGAAGAGAGATGATGATGATGATGACCAACAGTCAGCCAACACGACCCCCAACAGATCTGGTCTACGGTAGGATTACTGTGAAAGTATTACCGTTTGCAATCTGCTTCGGAGTTCTGAAATGAGAAGAATATGACGTATGGATTCTTTTGAACAAACGGTGCACTTGGCTAGCTAGATACGTATAGTGCTATGATAAATACCCCGAAAACGAGTCGGGGACAAGTAGATACCGTAATCGCACGTCTCCTTTCCCTCCACCAATTCCAAAAACGAAAACACAACTCACCATCCTATCTCCTCTAGATCGACGGCTCCCTCACAGGACTGATACACGCTCTCATGCTCAAATCACTTGGTCATTCAGTTGTCATTTTCGAACAAGGCCATTCCGACCGTGGCGGCCATGGGGCAGGAATCAGTGCCGGACCGCTAGTCCAAGAATTTTTCAGCAAGTATGGTTTGAAGGAGATTATGCTATTGATGCCGTTGAAATCAGGATGTTGAATAGGGATGGTATGGTTAAGCGGGGGATCAGGAAGTCGTATACGTTAACTAGTTGGTCGGTTTTGTATCATTTATTGGTTTTGTATCATTTATTGATGGCTAAGTTTGATGGGTTTGTGGTTCCAGGAAAGTTTGGGAATGATACGGAGACGGAGGCGAGGTTTGAGGAGAGGAGGAAGGTCTTTGACGTGGAGGATGATGGGAAGCGTGTCCGAACCACATATCGCGATCTAGATACTCTAACCGAACACGTAGTTCCCCCACACCTCGTCATCGCCGCCGATGGACCTAACTCCTTCACCGCCTCCGCAGGAAAGTGATGCCAGAAATCAAGCCCCAATACGCGGGCTATGTTGCCTGGAGAGGTATTGTTCCACAGGAAGAAATCGCACAGGAACTTATCGAGTTTTTTGATGGTGCTGTGACGGTGTTTGCTGGGTCTTCGCCGAAGAATTATATCTTGCAGTAAGGGTGGAGAGATGAGAGATGAGATGGTTTGTCTGTTTTGCTGATGATGGCAGGTATAATACCGGGTGAGAATGGGGGGAGTTTGGAAGTTGGATTGAGGGCGCGGAATTGGGTTTGGTACTGTAAGTCCCACTTACCCAATAAAAGATTCCTCTTCTGGCAATATAAGGCCAATACACGGCCAATTTCCACACTTTCGCGATTCATTTTCGTATATTCCACTTCTCAAACAAACACAAACAAGCATACTGACTAAGGTTCCGGGGACTAGGGAACATCTCGGACCCAACAGAACTGGGAGATGTCCTGACTGATGTCGATGGCCACAGACATAACAACATGGTGCCAAAAGGCCAACCCCGCGCCGAAATCTGGCAAAAGCAGCTTTCAAAAGCACACAACCTCCTCCCTTCACCCTTCAGCACCCTCATCAACAAGACCACACAGCCATTCGTGGCACTCATCACTGATTGCTTGTCCTCCACCGCTTCCTTCTACGACGGGAAATTGTTTCTGGTGGGTGATGCATTGATGCAGGCTCGTCCGCATGTTGCGCTTAGTACGTACCAGGCTGCGATGCATTGTCTTAACTTGGAGAAGGTTTTGAAAGGGGGGATGAGTGGTAAGGTGTGGGAGAAGGAGGTGTTGCGGTATGCGGCTGAGACGAGGATTTTGCGTAGGTTTTTCGGGGATTATGGACTGGCTGGTGGGTGGGTGATGCTTGGTAGTGTTGTGAGGTATTTGGTGCTTGTTGTTGGGCGGAGGATTGGGAGGGTTTGGGGGTAGAAGAATGGAACTGAGGAGTTTTCAGGTTGATGACTACTTCAGTATCACTTTTGCGCCGTCTGCAGATCCTTGTTGGTGCAGTGTGTTATGTTTAAACTATCTACTAGTGTATTTTGATATTCAAGAGATGTGCTTTGAAATAAAGGTGTTTTTGCTGACCTTCTCGCTAAAGCTTACAGTACCAGCTGGTGGTGTATAAGTATGGTTGAAAACCCCTGATTTCCTTTTTGGCTCTCGTAACAAATGTCAATAACTTCCATCTGTTCAGGGAAATATAGATAAACTTTCTATCTAATCACATAGCATAAACGCAACACATCAGTTACAAGAAATAGTTATTTCCACGTCTAGAAATCCGACTCGAGCTCCTAAACACTAGCCCCAGACCCCGGTACACATGCGCCGGTTTTTGGCTTAGTTTAGTATGGTATAGTATACCCAATATTACGGTACATGAATTCGTAAAATTACTAGTAAGAAACATACTAAGTTATACTTATTTGGTCAATTTTACCGTAACTATTTAAGCGAGGGGGGCAGGTGGTATTACCTCTACAACTACACGGACGCTCTTCGAGATAGATATTTCTAGTGGGTGTATTAGACAGGGAGTTGAAGGGAGTCAGTAGTGGAGCTGAGCTAGGTTACTTTATAACGTATGTGGAAATCGTAAAAGGAGACCACCGGTAAATCTGATGTGATGTGTCGAAGTATCTACGCGTTCACCTTGCTACGAGTAGTCATAAACCCGGCTTTCAATTGATGCGCTATACGAGACTTATTCTAAGCATTTAGAGCTATCGACTTGAGAGGCCTGAGTAGATGGCGAGAATCGTGATTTGGTTGGTCACTGATTTGGTAGACCGACAAGCTATATTAAGTCCACCAGAGAAGCGGAAATGTTCTATACTCGATAGTTATCACTTGATAGTTTTACAAAATAAATTAAGATAATAAATATACCTTTCCAAGCTAAGCGGTTTTATTGCTGTCCTTCGGAAACTCTATTAAGAAGCGATACTGTATAGACATCCCAGTACCCCTAATACCATAATAACCTGCATACAATCAAAATCCACCAAACAAGCACAACCGAAATTTCAGTCCCACAACCAATACCTCCGTAAGTACTATCTCCTCCCCGCATAGACAGATACAAGCCTCGCATGTTACAACCGACTTCTATGATCTAGCGAGGACCCATATTAGCCAAGGACCCTGTCTTGCACGACTTCTTATTTGGGTCCTCCCTGCTGATCAAAGCATGTTTTCGAGGATTCTCTTCAAAGTGGGTTTTCTGGAGAAGTACGGAAGATTTTTCATACACGAATGACGAAGGGAAAGAGGGGAAAGAGGTGGTGTAAGTCGTGGCGTACCCATGACCTGCGAACTGCTAGTTTGGAGTAACTACCCCTAAATGGATGAAGGGGAAGAAGAACTAACATCGCATGTTGCCACTGCCTTTTTCTTGACGAGAGTGGAATTTGTATGGGTACCCAAAATGAGCCCTGATTTCAACTTGACTTAAAGATTGAAATGAAAGACTCACATGGGATCCTATATTACAGACGCCCACTGCAGACACGACTCCCAAGTCACATACACAAACAGAGAAACAAATCGTCCTCCAGGAAAAAAGATCAATTAAAGCTTCCCAACCTAATCTCAAACCACTAGCACCCCCCTTAAAACCCCAAAAGGTTGACTACTGACTGATATTACAAGCAAACATCCCCATCCCCCAAATTACCAACCCGAACCACCATTCACAACATCAGGCACACCCTCCAAATCACATCCATCCTTCAGAATAATATTATATCCATCCGTATCAAACATCTGTCCACACGTTCCCCCGCCCATGGCCCACGTACATTGCGCGATGAGCGAGTCACCATACGTACCCATGAAATCGCAATTCGGATGGATCTCGTAGTGGTTCTGAGCAGGAGGGCTCATTAGCGTATTGTTCTTCTTTCAACCCGTACTTAACTATGGAAGGACGGACTCACGTCGTTACATAAGAATAAGCCAACGCCACGTAGACATCTAAGGCGGGTACAACTCAACCCGTTGACGTAACAGCTTCCGTAGAAGCTGAGTTGATGGCCGACACATTCCCAGGCTTTGTCGGTATCTGCGCCTTTCCAGGTTCGAGAGGGCATGTTTCTGCAGCAATTGGCATTGGCCTGGTTCATGATATCTGGTCAGTGAATTTATCCTTAGAAGATGAGATGTGAATTTTGTGGTGAAGGGAGAGGGTGTAGTGAAGTACTTTGGCGCGTTTTTTGAGCTCCGCCCGCTTTTGCTCGCCGTCGGGGTTGTAGGAGAGGCTTGTGAGGTTGAAATCGGGGAATCGGGAGAGGAGTTCGGCTTCTTGTTCCTGGTGTGAGGTGTTAGTTAAAGGGGTATTGTATTGAGAGTGGTTATGGACCTCGTCGGTGCCGGTGAGTTCGATCTCACGGCCGTCGATGGTAATCCGACGTCTTAGAGGGACGATAGGATAACGTAGTACGTTATGGGTTGGTAGGTCAACGGGAGTTGCGAAGACCACTGGAGTAAGAGCAAAGATGTTTATAACCAGAGATGCACTGGCTGTTTTGGACATTCCAAATGCTGTGGTGATGGACAAAAGTCCTCCGAGACACAACATTGAGAAGATTGGATGCATGATCGCAGTTTGTTTCTTCTAGCTAACTTTTGAATGTAGCTTTGATGTGTTTGAGTATCGAGAAAGAGATGGGAACCTCGAGAATCGAACTTTAACATATCAGATATTGGGAAATTAGCATGATGTAAGAAGTGTCAAGATAGGCGATGGCAGGGAATATAAGCCACTTGCTACGCCATCTGGGTATACTTCACCAACATGGACGATTAACAAGCTGTGCAGATTCATGGAATCAGGTTACACAAAAGCAATGAAAACAGAAAGAAATGAAAGAGGGAAGATATTTGAAACGTAATGACGTAGGAAAAACGTATTCAGATAAATCATTGGGAGAGCACTTGTCTGTATTTCTGCTCATACTAATGAGTAAAATCTCCAATTTATGTAGCAGCCCATTTTCGTGCTTTCCCAGATACAAACCTCAACTTGCCACAGCCACAGTAAAAGAACAGTCATGTGCAGTCCGATCCAGGCATCCCGAGAAATTTGGGGGTTCCGAAGGGGGGTATCAATATCGCATCAAAATATCTCAAAGAGCAAGAACCCTACAGATTCTCTTGCAGTCCTCCTTATGGGCTGGCCATCCCGCTGCAAATCCACATTAGCAACTTGAATAGCAAGTGATAGAGAAATACTAACCAGCTTGGCACTCCTTATTGCAATAATATCTGTCCTTACACTTCCCACAACGCATCATTCTAGGCTTAACACTATCAAGCTGTTCCCGTCTCCCACAGCCATGGCAAGTCTCAGACCACTGGCCTCTCTGCAAAACCGTCTCAACACCAATCAATGTGACGTATCCCTGATTCACCTTCTCGCCCGTTCTCTTCAAGATGTTCTGTGCCTCCAATTGCTCCAATATGCCCTTGTTCTCGGAATATGTCTTCATCCAGAAGGTTTTCTTCAACGGGTCTGCGGAAGGGCGAACGGTATCGTCAGAGCTCGCCGTGAGCATGGCAAACATGGGAGCTTGGTAGTCGTCAAAAGGGTTCTTGTGGGCGTGGATAAGAAGGAAGTTGGGATTTGTAAAGGTGTTGTCTGCTGCGTGTCGACATAGGAGGAGTTCGACGGGGTTGGTTAGGGGATGTTCCTCAGATGGAGTGCCGTTGGGGAGATGGGCGCTTGTAAATTGGATGGTCTGAAGTTTCGACATCTTGAAATGATCGTGGGGTCAGTCTCATTCTAGATCCTCAAAAGATCATCGAAATGCCTTTCCTGCCTTTTGTAGGTGTTGACGTTGGTTGGGCAGATTACTGTGCTGTATGTACAAAGAGAGTGCGGGGTGAAAGAACAGGGAAACATGCAACGCGATGAGGTCCGTGTCCAACACGAATATCTCACGAAATCTGCTGACCACAAAGATCCCTTTCAAAGCCCTGCTGGCATGACACCGAAATTATATGAGAAATGGTGAAAAGGTAGGAAGTTTAGTGTTAGATTTGGATATTTGTACATACCTCAAACTTCTTCAAATCCCAATTCTTACTCACGCCAGGAGAACTTTTTATAAGACTTAATTATTAGATAAACAAGCTGACACAAAACCTCATCTAAGTCCCATAAGAATCCGAATCTGGAAAGCCAGCCAGAAAGCCCCCAAGCAGCTCCATATATCGCTCTCGTTCCTCCAAAAACCCAACATGGCTCGAGTTCTCAAGCGTCACCCATCGTACCTTTGGTATCAGCTCGAAAAAGGGAATCACAGCCAGGTCTTGTACCTGGTCATACCGTCCATGAAGGACAAAGGTCTCGACGTTGATCTTTGGAAGATCTGGGATGATATTCCAATCTTTGAGCGATCCTGTGGGCTCTTGTACATCGCCTCCCCACCTATGAATTCGGATCGGAATCAGTTTCTTTCTCATGCGACTACAAGAACTTAGGTGGAAGGGAGAGCTCCAGATCTAGGATAAAGATATGAGCTTACATTGTATCAACTGAAGTCGAATCTTCTTTTATATGCTCGTAAGCGATACGCAACTCCTCCGGCTCAGGCACAATCCGACAAACATGCTTCCGTTTAAAAATCGTGATAGCATCTTGATACTCTTTAGAATCTGTCGTTCCCTCCTTCTCGCCTTTCTCAATTGCATCCCTCACATCCTTAGGCAACTTAGAACGCAGGATATGCTCCCCTTTCTGCTCCAGCTCCACGCTAGCCGGCGCATCCGCAATGATGAGCTTCCGTAATCCAACAGGGTGCAAAGTGGCATAGCGAGTAGCAAGCATACCGCCCCAACTCTGGCCATAAATATCGAATCCATCACGCAGACCAAGATAATCGACTATATTATCGATTTCCTTGATGAACAACTCTTCATTCCAGAATGTCACATCGCCAGCTTTCTCTCGGAGATGTGTCGACTTTCCGCTGCCGATTTGATCGTAGAATATCACTGGAATTCCGAATTGGGTGTTCAAGTCAGCGAGAGGACCTAATAGCTCGTGGCAGGCACCGGGACCTCCGTGACATGTAATGAGGGGTAGGACTTTTGAAGATGTCGATGTTTTGCCGTGGAGATCACCGATGACCTTGTACCATGTGTGACATGGCTTGCCAGCCCCAGGCGCACCGTAGGGGATTTCGCCTTCTGTGGTTTTGGTTTCTGGCATGATTAGTTCATGAACGATAGACACGCCACAAAGTTGAAATATCAACCAAAGGCTTATCGGAAGAACTCACTGTGCCTCTTGGTTGCAGTTGGAGTTGCCTCATTGGGAAGAAATTACATATGCAATACTGGTCAATATTGCAGCATCACATGCTAGGTGTGCTCACCAGGCGGTTGAAAAACATCTTTCAAGTTTGCTCGCGTGTGGGAGACTTTGTGTATATTATAGACTTCGTCAAGATAAGTACTAAGTGCAAATATTCAACAAGATAAGAGGTCTAAATAGGCCTCTTAGAATGCGTTTTATCATGGATGTCACCAAAGTTTTACAAGGTTCTCGCTTATAAGATTAAGTACATTATCTGTCATTACCTTTATGTTTCTTCTTGTCAAAAGGACCAGCAATAACTTTATATCCTCCTTGTACAAGATGTCTCTCAATAGCCCATGACTGAATGGAATCCCAATTCACACACTTAGACTCCGTATTAGTCCTTAACTCAATATGGTTCTCCTCATCAGATGGCTTCACCCATTCAGCATTCAAAAGTGCCAGGTCTGCGTGACACATTACTTGCTTCCTCAGAGTCTCTAAGCAATGTTCTACAATATGTTAGCTTCACTTCAACACCTTTCTCCAGCCATAACCACTAAATTCAGCTTAGGGTCTAAGAAAGTGCTACGTACCAAAGTGTTCCTCTGTCACTGTTGTATCGTACCCCAAATTCCTAAAGTACTCGATGTAATGTAATTTTCGAAGACTGTCGAGGCAGTGGATATGATGATACACGAGTGGGACGACGGGATATCCGGTTTTATCGGCGAGTTGAACGATATTTGTTTGGTTCGCGCCTGCGAGCGTGAGCTCTTCTTTGGTTCCGCGAACGTTCAGCCCTACAAAGTTTTTAAGTGTTGTTAGATTCCGATAGTTTCTAGTCTTGTGGACGATGGATAAGGAGAGGTACTTGCCCTCAAGTAATTCTTCCCAAGCATCGTCAACTTCCGCGGATGGAGGACCAGAGTATTTTGTGTGTCCACCCCAAACACTCCTTCTCTCATATCTGATGACGGAGTTTGCAGGGGCTGTTGAGAAGGTTAATACTGTGATTTCTTCACTGGGTCGGGTTGATGGAGATGTGAGCTTACAATATGGCAAGTCATTGTCTGTAGAGCTCTGTCTCTTTGCAATATCAATCGTCAGGATGATACTGATATATGATAAGAGGATAAGTGACAAAATGGATGAGAAAGTCGCCACTCTCGATCCCATTGAGCCTGTGCGAGGAGAGTATTTAGGCGTCACTTCCTCGCCATCATCACCCAACAAATGCTCCGTGGATTCTGTTTTTTCCTTCATAATTCTGACGAAGTGGAATTTCTCTGATTTCTCGGGACCAGCCTTTAACGTGAGAGGGGAGTCCAGGTTCTGATAAGGCTGAGAAGTCACTGCAGACTTTTGCCTCCGTGAAGTGGGGGGAGGGGCAATAATTGTGCAGCAAAGGGCACATGAGGAAGGTCATTATCCAGTTCCACCGACTGCAGCACAAAGATTTTCCAGTGTGGCCATTGATAACACTCGATGTGGGTGAGAACCAACATGGCTGCATGATAGCATCACAGCCGGAGGGAATATAAGTATAAACTAGCGGTCCAGACATTTCTATATCCGCCTTTCTGGATCTTTCTCACCTCTACCCACTATCTCGGACCCGTTGGCAAATCATCAGATATCTCCCTCGCGGAGTTCTTGTCTTTATCAGACCCCAAATTCGCCAACGAGACATCGATAATTCACAAGACAGTCTCCTCGAGCAATACCAACCATGCTCGCCCTTACAAAATATCTCTGCATCTCTGCGATCTGTGGCCTTACAATCGCTGCTCCAGTATCTCTTGGTAAGAAATCCGTGTGTGGAAAAATGGAGATTTACTAAACGAGAGGTGCATAGATGGCACCATCCAATCACTCGGTAGCGAGACCGTTAGCCGTGACAACACATATGTACCCGGCGCATCCAACAGGCACGTTATCACCAAACGGTGTCTGGGTAAGAGGTGCGTCGAAGTGATTATCAGAAACAAAGAAGGGTTTGTCGAAGGCGATGCTGCCAAGGTTACGAAGAGGTGTGCGGGTTACAAGTGTCTTGAAGCGGTTATCATAAGTGAAGAAAGGGTCGTTGAAGTGGCCAACAAGAAAGTGGTCACGAGGGGCTGTTTGGGAACGAAGTGTGTGGAGATTATTATTGTTAAGGAGGAGAGTGTTGTTGAAGATACGGAATAGGGTATGCTGAGGATGGATATGGATCTCTGCTATCTAGCCGGTCAAGCAATATAGACTGCAATATAAGGTGCATGCAGCTATTTTGCCCCTTGAGTACAGTGCGTCGTATGCATGGAACTTTATTTGCCAAAATCGTGTATTTTAGCACAATACCTAGTGTATGGAGCTCCTAAGAATCAAGCCCCTGTCCAGCGTAAAATCGCAGAATCTAATTCTATCTGAATCATATTGACTGGTGAGTCGCAAGGCCCAATTCTATACTCTTTTGAACTGGAATTCAATAAAGATCTGGGGATGAGATTTCCAAATCATCCGATTGCGAATAGTCTGGTGCCTTAGTCGATTTTAGATGCTTCGCAGTTTCTTATCCAGGTCACTGCCGAGAGTAGGGCGTTGAGTGTGTAGGGGTAGAAATCCTTCAGTGAAAAAAAAGCATCCAATCGCAAACCATGGCGTGCCTCAGCTGAAAGTGGACTGGAAGTAATTGGCTTTACACTTTCCACGCCTGGGTTGTCTCCGTTCCGTGTGCGGAGAGGGTTACATTCGGCTACTATCACGCAAGATAAGGAGAGGCACAGCAAAGGTAGATGAAGTGAGTTGGTTTTGAATATTATTGATGTGGATTAATCGTGTGTCGTACTAAATTTAACCTGATATCTTTCTATGATTCTTATATCAACGAGATCCGTGCTTGAAAATGTTATGTACTCGATGTATTTTTTGAGTTGATGGGAGCACCAGGGAGCAGTGCGTACACCCCTGTGAGCGCCTTAGCGAGGCGATACGACTCCACTCATAAACGTCCCGTTACAGATATTGGTTGCCTGGATCTGATGCACCATCCTGGAGGAAATATTATGGGTAAGTAGATAAAGTCCTCAATTGGATACCTCTGGAGGTCCTGTAATTCTAGGTCCACACAAGATTACTATTCTTATCTTCGCTTATCCTTGATCGGTGCCACAACCCTCCTGCAACCCTTCAAAATAATGGTTGGTAAGAATACCAATAAGGGTTTAAAGTGTTTAAGCTTTGCTTGTCAACTAACCTTAATTGTGCTTCTATCCTATTAGAGCTCCGTCGTGCGTTGGCCTGGCTCTGTTTTAGTACCAAGTGGAGACATCCGAAAGTGAGTGCCCGAATTCTCTGGTGGACATTTCGATGAGAAATGTCCCAAACACTTCAATAATCCTTGAGGTGGGTACCCCCATGTCATCCGATAGATAGGTCCGGAACCGATTCTGTAGCTCTGATATCTATCTCCCCACGCCATCGTGTAACTCCTGCTCCACCCTTCCCGTTGGAATTTCTTTTACCACTACTTCGGTAACCATCATGAATGCGAGGTCAACAACAATCGTTGCGGTGAGCGCTGTGCTCGGAATTCTGGCAGTTCTTGTTGTGTCTTTACGCTTTCAGGCGAGACATATGCAGCGACAAAAACTGGGTGTTGACGATGCTCTACTCATTGCTGCACTTGTTAGTTTAATCCAGACATCACGACGGAAACAAATGACATTACCTCGAAAATTCGCTAATCACTTGGGTAGGTTCTTACCATTGGCGTGGTTGTGATCGATATTATTGCGGCGACCTGGGCGCGTGTGGGTGAACATGAGATCTTTATCACAGAGGGTCCTGAAGCTGGTTTCCCTTTCCAGTGGGAGATCGATCGGCAATCAATTGTAAGGAATCCAATATCTAGCCGCACTTTCTATTCGATAATGGTCCCTGTATAGAAAACAGAGTGCTAATATAATATCTTTTGTAAACTCCAGGTCCTCTTTACCATTCAGATTCTCCATACCTGTGCCATGCCAACCATCAAAGCGTATACCCTAGTTTTCTATCTTCGTATATTCGTATTTCGGAGATTCAAAATGCTGGTCTTTGCTGTGGGGTTATATGTCTTTCTCTGGTGGGTTGCAGTGATTTTAATCGCGCTCTTTCAATGCCAGCCAGTTGGTGGCACTTACAGTTTGATATCGAAATGTCTCATGGGTCGGGTAAGGGAGATCCTACAGCGAATTAAAGGGGTGACTGACATAGTCAACAGGAATTTTTGAAAGCGCAACAAATTGCCGGAGTCTTGAATGTTATAAGTGATTTGGTTATCATTGTGATGCCAATACCCGTAGTCCTGAAACTGCAGATGCCTATGCAACATAAGATGACAGTTGTGGGAATCTTTCTCACAGGATCAATGTAAGTTGGACCCTTGTATTTACTCTACAAGACTTGATTCCGAGATGAATAAATACTGACTGATTCTCTTCCTTAGGGTCCTCGTTGCCGGTATCGGACGAACAATATCGTACTATCAAACTCCTCACGACTATGATTTCTCCTGTTAGTAAACACCCACTCCACAAGACTTCATTGAAGTAATAAGTTTTGTGTATCTATAAACTAACTTATTCTTTATCCAGACCACGATTACTACTTCCTGATCTGGACTTCCATCGAACCATGTATGGCTATCATAGGTGCCTGTCTACCGTCATGTCGTCCCATCTTCAAGCACTACTCGCCGGAGTCGATCGTCCGAAGCATCCGAACTGCCTTCTCGCTTCGCTCCACGAGCAGCAGAAATGAAGTATACGCAGATACCGACAGAGAAGCCACGAGGAATCGACCAGGATCCTCAACTGATGGTTTACAGCTATCTGAACATATCAGCAGTAAGAAATCTGTCCATGATGGGAGGAGCAGTAGTGTATCAGAAGTTTGAGAGCATCAAGTTGGTACTTGAGGTCGGTAACTTACGCTTAACGAATTATGCGAGAAGAGAATAGCATTGTGATTAAGAATCATGGCTTAGAAGCGCACGCATGGGGAATCTAAAATTATACTTTGATCTAGAATTTCTCGACAAGAGCAACAAACCAGTTTTCTATTACTGTACTGTATTAATATGAACAATTATAGATGTAAAAAAAGGATGCCCCTCCCCCCCGACTTAGACCCGGCGCGACGAGGTCCGTGTCTACCGCGAAGATCTTCTTTTAGCAACCTTGAAGCACTACACGAAAGCAATGAAAAAACGACCAAGAATAACTACGGTTGCAATCACCTCAATTCTACGTCAGATTTTATTTATTTATTTATTTTTATAGTTTGCGTAGCGTTTACGATCTTTCTTATTGTATGGAGTGTGCATCATAGAAAGTAGACGCTGTTTCCGTCCCTTATAGTCCCTGTAGACAACGGCCACTCCCACACGATAACCTTTCATTTGTAATGATAATTGAGATCGAGCCCTCCATCCAGAATGTTACTTTGGGCACTCCTCATGGCATTGCTTGTTCGCCAAGTCAGATTTCATGGCCTCGCTAGAGTAACACCCTGCGTCTCAACCTCCGCCGACTTTGTCCACCTTCGGTGAGTAGTCCGTTTCATATCTTGGGGAGAAGGGCTGATGTCTATTTCCGAACACGACATGATTTAGGGCAGATGGGAGTACAGAATGTTTGCTTTCAGCCAGCTCTCCCAAAATATCTCTCATCATGTCGTGGCTTAGAAGTTGGCATTAAGTCCTTGCAGTATCGACCCCACTCACTCGAGATATAATTGTACGTTGCACTGTTTCTGATAAATAGGCCCTTTGATCTGGTCTAAGCCCGCCCGATCTCTTTTCTTCTCTTCTAGACTACTGTAGCCCCACCGTGCGTTTAAGCTTAATTCCATAACTCCGATTTGTAGGATGTAGAATGCTGTCCTAAGCCCTACTAATACTACACTTCGATTGGATCATCTTGGGCTCGGATTTTCAAAAAGGTTCCGCTTGCAGTGACGATCACTAGGTTATGCCCTGCTGCTGGTGGGAGAAGTCCACCTCTTATAGTGCCTTATTTTCCATCTCAACGTTTCATTCTTCTTACTTGGAAGTACATTGTCGTAGGCACGTGCCGTTGGGCTGGGGAAATCCCCTGATTCTTGGCTCGCACTGTTGCCACTCGCTCCAGTCTGGGTTGCCGATCTTTTCGGAACTATGTTCAAACCTTATGTAGAGCCTCTTCAACAAATACTGTAGTGTCTTCAGTCTTGCCTCGATCACGTTCGTATTGGGATGTGATGAATTTGTGCCTGAGAGGGGCAGAAGCGTTTTCTCATCCTCGTCTTCTACTTCAAGATCACGGTATGTTAATCTGTTTGTAGTTGATATCCTCTTTTAACATTCAAGTCCTTAACATCAGGCCAAACTTCTGCGAGCCACCTAGCCAGATGCGTAGCCCAACGTCTCAACTACTGTACCAGATGGAGCTTATGAGTTCGAATATGCTCATGTCAATAGTTTCGAAACAAAGATTTCTACCAATAACATCTCATCTAAACTCCCTCAACCAATACAGTTTCGAGGGCCGTCCATTTCTCCCATGCAGTTCCGTTGCGAAACTCACCTCGCGACAGGCATATGTTGACTTACTTTCACTCCAAGGTGGAATTTGTCGAAGCTCTCGCCCAACAATTGCAGGCCAGTCCTAGCCAATACGAGTCGTTGGCAGGATTTCCCAATGCACTACGGCTCTTCCGAAAATACGATATCTGGCTCATGTCCCAGTCAACGATCATTCCTAGAAGGATGCGCGAAAGCACAATCATACCCACAACCATTGCTACATGCGTGTCAACATGCCTCCAACGGGTTGGAATCAATACTTCAACAACAAACGCATCACACACGAATCCGTGATTTTAGATCCGGTAACGGGCCTGAATACTGACAGATCGACTAACGCACCTACGATTCTTGCTACCAATGGCATACTCACGTTAATGGCGATGGTGACCGTCGCTGCGAGGTTCTATGTGAGAAGTGTTATGCTCAAGACGACGGGAAGGGATGATTGGGTAATCTTAGCGGCGATGATCTGTGGATTGGGAACGATGCAGTGTTTTATTGGGGAAACGCACTACGGATTGGGAATGCACATAGATGCCGTTTCGATTGAAGACCAACAGGAGCAACTGCACTGGCAATTTGTAAGAATGGATTCAAAATACCCCACCTAGGGCAAAGCGGAGAATTGCTGGTACTTATATTTGTGTTGGAGATCATTGCTGACATTTTCATTCTATAGTTCCATACGCTGTTTGTCACCACTGGCATCACGCTTGTCAAAGTATCGATTTCCTTTTTGTTGCTGCGCATTGTTCCAGACAGGAATTACAGAATATTCTTATGGAGTACTATAGGTAGGTGGTGACCCCCAAATGATATGACGCAGTTGCTTACCACAAATGTCTAGTTTTCTTGTGTCTGTTCATAGTCATATGCGCCACTGTAAGCTCATATAAACTCCCCATAAAACTTCACTCTTACTAAATTTATTATCCAGCTATTCATATTCGCGTGTCGGCCAATTACAGCGAACTGGGACTTTTCTGTGCCTGCCCAATGCTTTGATTTAGGGACCTTCAAAGCCATTGTGAGTTTTCCCTCTTCCTATAACAATTGACTTCAAAACTAACATGAGCCACAGGGGATGTTCAACAGCAGTAAGCTTGACTTTTCTAAATAGATATGTTCCTACTAAACAGCAGCAGTTGTCAATATTGTCACCGATGTCCTCTTGGCCTGCTTGCCCATTCCAGTGGTTTGGACTCTTCAAGTCAACAAAAGAACCAAGGTCTCCTTAATCGTTGTTCTAAGTTTGGGATTTGTGTAAGTTGAGGAGACTTTATGTTCCACGTTCTAAGGCCCTTTACTTATACTACATAGCGTCTGTTTCTGCGCCATCTACAAAACTGTCATCCAAATGACTGCCTTTGAAGACCCTGATAGAACACGTGACGCTACCTTCTCAACCTGGTACAGCGTGGAGCTCTTCGTGGGTATTATCGCCGCATCACTTCCCTTTCTACGACCGCTCTTCAAGAGCATCCTCGAAACGTCGACGAATCTTATACGTTCAGGCTCACATAAATTCGGGTTGTCGTCGGGGGCTAGTAGTAGTGGACAAAGTGTACGTAGACGGGCACCACCAACCTACACCAAAGAAGACGAGGCTGCAATGGAGAAGATTGCACGAGGGGCGGGGATCAACGATATACAGAACTACAAGTTCGAGATAATGACGAGTGTGGAGCCGGCGTCGAAACTTAAAAGGGGGATGAGTAGCAGTGAGTTGGATGAGATGTATCCGATCCAGGGCATAAGGAAAACTGGTCAGTAATACTCCGTATTTCATTTCTATGTACATGTATATATTTAATACTTATTTTGAAACCAACTGGGACTGGATGTACGAAGTCAGGGTGAACCGGGGAATCAAGCTGATGATGGCCATATAGTCAAGGTTTCAGTTACTTGAGGGATCTGTTACTTGAGGATTTTTTTTTTGTTTCGCTTTGAGGAGTTTTCGGAAAGGTTTTCGGAAAGGTCTTCGGAAAGGGGATGGGTTCAGGCCGGCCTGCAGTGAGTGGCACCAGTGGGACGCTACAGCACAATACCCAACAGTACCTAGAGTACCGACCACACGGTCCAGGTGGGGTGGGCGGTGCACGTTTGGTGGGGTGCGAACAGCACATCGCAGCACATCGCAGCGCTTCAAGATATAAATATAAATGTTAATCATTAACCACTACTCGACATTCCCTCTCTTGCTGTGAGAACTATTGCATTACATTGGGATCGCTTATTAATCGCTTAATTACTGGTAAACACATCGGAATCAACTGATTCGGCTCAGCCACTGCACTGCGCTCCACCAATCAGAAGTCGGTGGCTGGGGGCATAGCAACCGCCCGCATCCCGTTGCTAGGACGTCCCTCTTGTCCAAACAATGCGCCTCAAGCGGCGCATCTAGACCGTCAATATGATTTCTTGATTGGCTACGCCAACAGCTCTCCAAGACAATCAGTTGGCTGGAGTGTTTACTACCTTGTACGTACAGGTCTCAAGTCCGGCCTCGACTTCCTGCAAGTATCCGTATCCGTATCCATACAGTATCCTTCAATCCCAATATCTTCATTATCGTGGTCGACAAGTCGAGGGTGTCGACGTCCGGAATTCCACTCGCATCTCTGTGTCGTGTGTATGAGCAGTGCTCCGCCTTGAATGCCGGCTCCCGATTGACCAAGATTGCACTGGAGCACAAGGTCGGAGACGATGTAAGCGATCGCAGCAGGTCCATTCATTACTACGTCAGTTCCACTTCATTCTCGACAACTGCAAACGATGAGGTACCACCACGTCGCCTCTCCGCGATGGAGATGGGTATGGACCCTGGCACCTTCAATCTTGCAATTTCCCGTTGTTGTCTCCCAATCGTTAGCATTGCCATATCATCCGACTTCCATATTACTATCGCAAACGCCCTCGAATGACAATGGCATCGCATATGCGTTTGTGCAAAAATCTGCTTCGGATTCTACTCAGCAGCTTGTATCTTTCAATATATCCTCACATACGTGGACCGCGAATCTATCATTAAGTGCGGTTACTCCCAATCTGCCGTTTACTAGTGATGAGACTGCCGCATTCATACCATCCATATCATCTGCCAACGAGATCTCCGTCTATACTGGATCGTGTGCAGGTCCGAACAATTCGCAGCTATGGCGCTTCACACCTTCGACCGAGAACGAGATTGGCAATGGAACTTGGGCAAGAGAGGATACAAAGGTTCCCAGTGGCGGAGGATTGATAGCAGGACCTGGTTTTCTCTCCAGCGGGTTTACATTCTCCTCTTTAGTCAACGCCAAAGCCTCTCAATCCAAGATCTACAACTTTGGTGGCATGTGTCCAACGTCCGATGCTACGGTATCAACATGGCAGACGGCTGCCAATTACTCAAACGCCATGCTTCGACTTGCTCCAACAACACCGTCGTCAGCTTCGGTCTTCTCCCTCGAACTTCTCACCAGCAGAGGTCCACCGATCGCTGAAGCGGGCTTTACGATTACTGGCCTTGCTCCTACCTTCTTGAATAACTCCGGCACGTTGACACAACAAAGGAGCTATGTACTATTTGGAGGACATACCAAAACTGCATTTCTGAACACGAGTACTGTCGCGCTGTGGAATTTGCCTGAAGAGAGCTGGAGTTTCGTTGCGGTGAAATCGCCAGACTCTGCGAACACCGAGTTGGCTATTAGAAGTACGGCGAAGCAAGTAGATAGTAGATCTGGACATACGGCTGTGTTGACGGAAGATGGATCGCAGATCATCGTTCTTGGCGGGTGGGTGGGGAATACTGGTCAGGCTGCTGATCCCCAACTTGCTGTTTTGAATATCGGTTCCGGGTTTGGAGGGAAGGGGGATTGGCAATGGACAGTGCCGACTGTGCAGCCGACCTTTCCTGGGATATTTGGACATGGAGCAGTGATGTTGCCTGGAAATGTTATGATGATTTTGGGAGGGTATAACATTACTACTTTAACAACCGCGAAAAGAGATGTATCGACGTCGGGCGCAATGTTTTTCAATGCGACTAGTTTGCAATGGGTATCATCCTATACCAATCCTGCATACGTGGCTGCTCTAGCAGCAAAGGCCGAAAATTCTGGATCGGGAAATTCCAAGGTAAAGACGGTTGGTCTGGGAGCAGGTTTGGGGCTTGGTTTTGCTGCAATCATTTTGGCAATCGGCGTCTACTTTTGCTATAGCCGGAAATTGAAGAAGAAGCGAGAAGCAGATCGCGAAAGAGATCTGGGTGCTTTGGCAGCTCAGTCGAATAATGGCTACAAAGATCCAAACAATAACATGATCGAGAGAGGAACGGACTTCCCTTGGTCAAATGGAGGGTGGAATGCCTACAACGATCGGCAACAGGCCCTGTACGATTCTACGAGTGCATTGGCAGGTTATGAAAACTTGCATGGTGGTGGACATGTTATGGGGGATAATGGAAAAGTCGCATCTACACCAAAGCAGATTACAAGAAAACCTCTGCATTCCAGAAATACTAGAGGTGCCTATCAACTGACGCCAAATTACGACATGAGTAATGGTGGAAATCATGGAAGGACGAACAGCCTTGGAACCGCAGGACCAATCCATCCTATTTATGAAGCGGATGAGGATGACCATGCTCGCGGGCACGCTCACGGTCCAACAACGATCGGCTTAGCGATTGCAACAGGGGATGGTATAGCAACAGGCGAGAAGCGATACTCTGATCCTTTCAAAGATGCTTCAACCCAGGGTCCATCGATTATTCGCCGAGGTACCAATCGAAGCGTGAGTGCTTCTGAGCTTGAAAGTCCAGCTCAAGAACGCGAGCGAGAAATTCAGGAATGGGTATCGGATTGGGCTGCAGCAGATGCACTTCTTAATGCTCAAACACAAACGCACTCTGGTGCTGGTCGTATCTCACCTACTCGTCGAGCACAACTCGTCGCTGGAAGTCATAGTGTCAGCTCGGTTTCTGGCGAGGAAGATGGACGCACAGCAAGCAATCTAAGCGAACGCAGTGGTGTATCTTCCATGTCGCGCTCCGGGTCTGGTTCCGGTCAATCGAGAAATAATTCTCTTAGGGGCTTTATCACTACGACCATAAATCCGTTTTCTTCGACGCCTACAGTAGAAAATTCCACCGCGCAACATAATGCTCCCCATTCAGCAGGGAGTGGATCCAGTTTCAGCACAGCAAAAACGAGTTTTCCCACCCTCCAAGCAGAAGGAGAAACTCTTCTCCCAAGACCAGACAACAACCACGACCGCGACGACTCATCTCCTACCAACGAACCTGGCAGTCCCTCCAAGAGAAAACTCTCCGTACGTCTCAAAAGAGGCCAGACAGGTTGGCTAGGTAGTCTCCGTCGCGCAATCGGCGTCGAAACAACCCCCGAAGACGTCCCTCTGGAGACAAGTCGCGAACCAAGTCCCACCCACCCTGAGCCAACATCCAACTCTGACGCCGTCCCCCGAAGAGCAGTGAGTGCTTCGGCCACTTTATGGCGTCGCAAACAAGGGAAAAGCGACTGGGAAGACAGCAGTGATGAGGTGCATATGCGTGGCGGAGGGATGAGCACGCGATCCAATACTTTCACTAATGATACCAGTCGTGATGCTCTTATTTCCAACACCTCAGGCAATCGAAATAGTGCGTATGACGACGACGAAGATTGGGATATCGAGAAGGCAGTTGAGAATCGGGTTGTGCAGGTTATGTTTACGGTTCCCAAGGAGAAGTTGAGGGTTGTTAATGGGGCCGTGGAGGATGGGAGTGAGGTTGGTAGTATGAAGTCTCGGGTGGGTAGTGTGAAGAGTGAGAGTGGTGGTGGTGTAGGGGTTCCAGGTGGGAATGGGGGTGGGAAGGTTGAAATCCCTCCTATGACTCCATTACTTTCTATGGGCGAGAATGAAAAGGGGGATATGCTTGTTGGGGCTTTGGGCACGGTTACTCCTACTCCTGCTCCTGTCACGCCGACGAGAGGCGGGAGTCCCAAGGGCAAGGCGAGGGGGGCGAGGGTAGGCGAGATTGTGGAGAAGCTTGAGATGATTGGGAGCCCGGCGCGGTAAAGATTTTCGCTTCTTTCTTCTCTATTTACTTTCTTCTGAAAACTAGGTGGTTTTTTTGGTTTTTTTTTGATTCACTTTTGGCGATTCTTTCGGACTTGGGGGTAAGGATTGGCGTACGCATCTCTTTTAGGGAGGCAATCTGGGGGATAAGGGGATTTCTTGTGTATGTATCTTTTTTAACTTTCTTTGGGATGGGAAACGTTGATGATTGGGAGGGTGGTGTGGGAATTTATGGTTAGGTGGTGATGGACGGTCGCTTTCTTGTATTTATCTTTGGGCGTTGGAATTTGGAATTGGAGGTGGGTGTACTGTAAAGGATTAGATGATAGTGATGAATTGACTACGTAGGATGAGATAAAGATGAGGGGATGTTGTTTCTCTTGCAGTGAGTTGTAGTGAGGGTCTTGGGAGTATGATAGCATGGACATACTACCTAAAGATGTCAGCTTCATACATTGGATTTATACACTTCTCGGCTTGCTCCTCGCGAACTTTTTATTTCTTGTTAAATTATCCACCATAATCAACATCGTGACCCCTCTGGGAGAATGGTGGACCTGAACGAGAGCTCGCGCTACCCGTTTGGTGGAAAGAAGGTGGAAACAGAGGAACGAGGATGAAGGAGAAGGGATAGAGTTGGAGGATGATGATAGTACTTGAATGCTGTGCAATATTTTCCCAAAGCAAGATTATGAGCCCGCAGAAGTTGGCCTTCAATGTGATTACCAGTCGTATATGAAGTTTACTACTTTCACTTAATTCTTGAATCATTAGGAGCTTGGATGGTGTCTTCAATTGCTTCAGAGTAGTCAATATTATCTTAGTGGATGATATCGATATCAATGAGACTCCTTACTCCCAATTTTCTTCTTCTGTTAAACGTCTACTACACAAATAGAACATTCGACACTCCTATACGTAAATTCTACATCCTAGTTGGACCGTTCCATTCTTGTGTGCACTAGTAATTGGTACGAGTATTACAGCTCATTTCTAGCTTGACTTCAAGAAGACGTTTAGTGGTTTCGCCACAGTTCACAGGTGACCTAGCGCAATTTTTTCTTCTCTTACTTGACTTCATCTAAGCTCCAAGAAATCTGAAAATTCACATAATCGTTTCCTGTAGAAAAGATCCTCGAGTACCTATGCTCTACTTATTCTTCTTCACGTGAAATGTAACAAGCAACGATGGAGATGGGTCAACATTAGTAGGCCTGCACTAGTGTACCTTTCGTACCCACACCAGAGTATTCCCGCTCCAATCAAATTCCAGAGAAACATGTGACATAACTCGTATGCGAATGCTGATTGGATATCAGCCCTCGTTACCCCACATTAAACCTACATATAACGCACAAATATTCAAGTATCCAAATAATCGCAACCACGAATATTCAACAATACATACAAACAGCCCTCGTAGCTCAATGGTAGAGCGCGTCACTAGTATATCGTAAGATATGACGAGGTTGCCGGTTCGATTCCGTCCGAGGGCATTTCTTTTTGCCGATTTAACATTACAGCTCTTTTTTTTTTCAAGCCCTTTTCACTCAGACTTTGCACATAATTAATCAAGCTTCGTGACTATTACTACGATTTTCCAATCGCGGTAGTCTCCCCAAGTGTTCCACATACATATCAAATGCTGGCTGCTAGGCACGGAAAGCATTATTGTTACAGCAAGACTGATTCTAGCACTTCTCCATGCCGTGTTAAATGAATCCCGAAAGTGAGGTTCGTAACCATGATTAAGAACTTTCAGACTGCCCGATATAAGATCTATTCTATATTTCTCTGGAATCTCAGGTTTTCTCGAATTTTTACATCATGAATTTGTCATTTGATCGGTATTCCTTGAGGAACACGTTACTCCAAAGCTTTGAATAGTACTATTAGATACTGCGAAGAGGAATCAAAAAATTATTAATACTCTATAAGAGTGTTTAGAAGAACGAGAAATCCCGTTTTCTTTTACTCTTGATAAAAATATGCGGCTCTCAGAAATAACCAGGAAAGATGTTATGAGAAAGCTCTGTAGTGGTTTTCGATTTCATACCTTAGCCTCCCACATGCTTGTGACAGGCCCAAGAAGGAAAGTAAGCCATGGTTTTACCGTCTTAACTTCCTGTGGTCATAAAACAAGTTCCCATACAGCAGAAGGAGAACGTAGAAAACGCACGTACTCCCCAAACAAGATACTCTCATATATACAAATAGAAGAACCACTTAACAACATTTAGTTTTCTTTTCCTCCCCAAGTTCTGTTCCCTGGACGGCCTTCAATACCGTAATTCAAAGCCTTTCTTAGAAAGTAGAAACTAAAGACCGCAGCTGGTCAGCTCATGCCTTACTGTCATTGGTCAATGAGAAATATGATGCAGAAATATCTTTATACTTCGACAGTAACGAGGAAATCGACAGCAATTGTCTCACTCTTCCCAGAGAAAAAGCCAATGATTTACCTGCAAACGGGAAAAAGTGATGCCGGCAAGAAAAACGGTCTCTACTAATAGGACTAATACCACCCAAGATTCTAGAAATTGTTGATTCAAATTTTTGTACGAAATCCTGTGGGGCTGCTGGATTCTGGGTGGGTATTCGCGACGTTAAGCTGAATTCCCAGCCTATAGACAACCGATATCTGTAAGTAATTGAATACCCAAATGCCGCACACAGGGTGATCAGATATTCTATGAAACTAATCCACCACACGTGAAGACTACTAAGATAAAGATACAGTTAAACTATCACCAACGTGTTTATTAACATCTAATTTATTCAGATATCTCTTTTAGTGATTTACCTCATATCTCTACCTACCCTTTCCTCTCTTCGAGATGCCTTAGTATGATATACAGTTCTCTAGCTAGCACGTCCTCATATTCTTCAGAAGCTTATAAGTTATAAAGATAAGTAGGCTCGAGCTATGGAAAGTCGTAGGCGCTAAAAGAGTATTATTATCACTATTGCCATTATACCATCTATGTAATTTTACAGTGATGTACTTCTGTGGGCAATGAATCAAACCGGAGAGAAGGGATACCATATATGCAGCATTCTCCACTCACTCACTCGCCTATCACCCAGCCCCTAATTTCTAACAACCTCTTGGCCACACAATAAAACCATACATACGAGTAACCCCCGCATCCAAAGACAATTTCAAGAAACCACACCAATCAACAACAAGTCAACAACAACAAGAAAATCAACCGTAAAAGAACCTTTAAGTCCCTCATTCCAATCACGAAACTCCTCCAGCTTCGCAATACCATACAAGTCCCCTAAATGGCCAGAACTCACCATTCGCCGCAATCTCTCTTCGAGAACTCCCCCCTGCGAGACCTTTATTAACGATACGATGAAGCCAGAATTCTTTTCCGGGAGGCCAAACCTTCTGCGATTTCCATGGAGTGAGCTGGCCATGATGCTAATATAAGTCTGTAGGAGGCACGTCCTACATACCACTCGTGACATAGAAGTAGTACTCCCAACAAACGATCGATCCATCATCCACCTCCCTTCCTAAAGCAAAGTGCTATGTAATACAAGGACGAAATTCACAGTACACAAAACATCATCAAGAAAGTTCACATCCCATCATACCACAATCAAACTCCCCAATGAAAAACTCTTTACGACAAACAGAAAAATCTCCATTACTAATCTCCATTCAAATTGGCCCCACGCTATGCTAATCAACTTTTCTTTTATTTTGCCCCTCCATTTCATTTCTCTCCTTCATTCTCTCCGCAAAAAAAATACACAAATGATCCACCCTCTAAACACGAGGCCCGCGGACAAGAATAGGAGAAAGAAGCCGTAGTAGTGGAGATTATGATCACATATGTGCGTATCTGTATCCCAGACAACGAGAAACCCTCATCTCGGTTCTGAGAATGTATGAAAGAGAAAAAAGTATCGCCATGCATGCCATGGGAAAAACGCCGTACCAAATGCATGCGGAATTATAGAAAAGAAAACATAAAAGAAACATGACCCTCAATTCGTACATCGACCTTTCCTGGTCTCATCCTATCCTCATCTCGTCCCTCGTCCAATTTTGGTATTCGAAAAAAAGAAAAAGAGTCGTGTCATCTACGCACGACGAGGTCTCTTGCCTTCATGACCTCTCGGATCCATTCCTCCCTCATCACCTCGTCGCTTTCTCCCACTATCATCTCCACGACTTCCACGGGTATCACGTCCCTCACCGCCTCTGCGATCATCGCCACGACTTGGACGATCCTCTCTGCTTCTTCCACCAACAGTTCTCTCAGAACCCCCTCTATCACCACTCCAAGGCACCTCATGCGGGTCTCTCACGACATCGCGTTCTCTACCATCACGACGCCCAGACTCTCGGTGGCTGTCTCGTTCACGACCACCATCTCGCGAACTACCACCAGGCTCTCTGCCAGTCACAAGATCCCGATGTGGCGAGCGCCCTGGATGTCTTTCTCGTTCTGCATCTCGTTCAAGTCCACGATCACCACCTCTGCGTTCACGGTGCTCACTTCTAGAAGGACGTTCATCGTCAGCACCCGTACGCTTAGACTCACGAACACGATCCGGACTTCGCGAACTTCGACGACTGTGCCGACCAGGTCGTCTGCTGCTGCGTTCCTTTTCTCTGTCTTCGACAGGAGGAGCTTCATTATTGTCAAACAATTCAACACGGTCAGGAATTTGATCTCTTGGCCCTGGTCTTCCAGGAGGAGGCGGTGGCGGTGGGGGAATCATGCTATTAGGCGAAGCACTAATTGGAGATTCCTGCTGCATGCCACCTCTAACACCCCCACGGCCACGTACATTCATGCGATCTGGTTGTCCAGCTTGCTGAAGCATCGAGTTTATACCAGTAAGTTGTCTTCTTGCGCCACCGCCCCGTTGTTGTCGTTCGTTATTAGATGATGGGCCAGTTGGCGGCACCATACCATTTGAATTAGGGGTAATAGGACTCTGCTGTACCCCTTTTGGTCCAGAAGGCGGCGTAGCCGTATTTACCGCTGGCACTGGTGGTCTGTTTCGACCTCCGCTGCTGTGCATTTGATTTGGAGGTAGAGGCGGTCTGCTGTGTGGTTCACTGCCAAATGCAGCCTTCATTCTATCGGGATGCATGGGAGGAGTGGCTACTGGAGTCTGGGGGTTTGATCCAATGACTCTCATTCTGTCGGGATGTGTGTGCATCGCAGTTGAGGCAGCTCCTACAGTGGGCGTACTTGGTGCAGAACCAGATTGAAGTGACACGTTATCAAATTGACCTGATGCCGTTCGTCGCGAGTGACGACCTGATGCTGGACCAGTTGGCGGTTGCTTCTCTGGAGTTGGAGGTCGTGCAATTTGTTCTGGTTGAGCCCTAGCATCTCTTCCATCACTGCGAGCCGGGCCACTAATGTTGCGACTGCCACGGAGATGTCTATCTCTTGGCCCAGAAGGTATGTCCTGAGGCGGTGCGGGATTCAGACGACCGAAACTAGGATCTTGTTGGGGTGCTGGATTCAGTCTTCCATGATTTGGGTCAACTGTGCGGGGATTTGGTGGAGATTGAAAGGCTCCAGATCTGTCATTTCGGTCAAGTGTTCTCTCGGAAGGTCTGTCATTGCGTGGACCAGCAGGAGGAGGTGGGATCTCGTCATTGCGGCCCCGAGAAGAGTGGTTATCTCCAGGCCCTGCGCGGCTTGGTCGATCATCACGTCTGCCGTCCAAGTGGTCGCGGTCGGATCCGTGACGTCTGGGTGGTGACTGAACTCGAGGCCCCCCTCTGTCTCTATCATCACGGAGTCGTCGTGGAGATTCAGAGCGAACATCGGAAGATATGAGTGCAGCGCGCTCAGGATTAATAAGGTCTGGAGTGACATGAGAAATTCTGTCAAGTCTGTCTGGGTTGATTGGTGGTGCACCACGATCTGCTGTGACTCCCAAAGCTCTAGGTGGAGGCATCCCATTCTCACGAGGCATCCTACCGTTGCCGTCGTTAGATCGACCAGAGTTGGCAGCTCTGTCGATATTGGCGTTGTCACGAGATGAATCGGGTGTCCAACGAGGCGGAGGATCAGGTCTTGTACGCTCACGGTCTGGTCCTGGAATCCTATCAGGCAGTCTTCCGAAATCTCTAGCACCAGGCTCACCACGTCGATCGATGCCATTGTATTCACGTGGGCGATCTCCAGGTCGATCCATTCGACCAGGACCCGGGTCTCTGATGTCTCTACGATCAGGGTGTTGTCGGTGTCGATCAAGAGACCGACCTGGGAAGGGAACTTCTGGTCGAGATGGTAGACTGAGTGGACCACGATCAGGCAATACCATGGAGTTATTAACTCTGGACGTATCAGGGCGTGATGGAGCACTAGAATGAGATTGTGCCGCTGATTGAGCTTTTGCTGCATTCTCTCTCCGGATTCGTTCTCTTTGGATGAGAACTTCCGATCTCCCATCCTTGGGCTCCGGGGCAGCTTGCGGTGCTGGAGTTGTGGCCGTGGCATCAACAGCAGGTTTTGTAGCTTTAGCGCCAGCGCCAGCGTTCTTGGCATCATCTACTTCGCCATCTTCGACCTCTCCGAGCTTGGGGGTGGATATACTGGTGGAGCTGTAGATGATTAGTCTCGTCCAACGAGTTATCTTGTGAAAAATGAACTGACCTTGCTCGAGAAGGTTGAAACTCTGGTGCTGTAGGCTTCAACGTTGTTTTTGGTGTGGGAGCTTTTGCTTGTGAGGATGGCGTCGAGTTTCCATTTTGTCCTGGTACGCCCTGAAGTAATTTATTAGATTCGGTTTTGTTACGACGAACATGGCAGCTTACCATCGAATGTCCAAATGCCTGGACCAGCACCCAATTATCCATGCGCTTCTTCAACTGAACCAAAACAGCATTTCCAGTGAGTGCAAGATCCTCACGACGTCCCTTCTCCCGTGCCGCAATGGTCTCAAGCTGCTTGATAAAGCCTTGGCCCATGAAATCTATCATGGGGAATACATCTCCGACGGTTTTCAGTACAGTAATTGCGTTTCGGATGTGCATCCATTCTGACCCATCCAAGCAGTCACGTAATGCACTATTCAAGGCCTTGTGCCACGCCAAAAGGAGGTTCTTGAAGCTCACCGAATTGCTTTCTTCTCCTTCATACTCAAGTAAACCTTTTGGTGTTCCATCGCTGTTCATCGATTTCGCAAATCCAGGCAACGATTTAGTCTTGCCCCATGCTTGTTCTTCATAAAATGAAGCCTTGTTGTGCCAGAGCTGGAGATCAGAAAGTACAAGTTTGAGGAAGCGGCCTAGGTTCTCAGCCTCCCGAATACTACAAGTGAAAATGAGAGTTCGGAGACGGTTGGATTTGAAAATTCGCGAGTATAGAGAAAGTGTTCGGAAGTTTGGGATTCCTTGGTCGTGCAAAAACTTGATCAGGCGGAAGGCAAATTCAGCGTCTGTAGGCGACAAAAGAAGTCGTGGAATGATGCATTTCTCGAGAAACTCGTCGCTGATATCATCCGCTTTGGCGGTAGGTAAGAACCACTGGTTTTTGCCTTTTAGTAGTCTAGCTTTGATGGCGGGATAAGCAGCAATACCGGCGGTCATTTCTGCATGAATCGCCTCCCGATTTTGGCCTAATGTCTTTCGAAGTTCGTCTCTCTTTGCAATTCCCGCACGACTTCGATCGGAACTGTCAGTGATGGCGATTTTTTCTTGATGCTGAAGCTTCTTTAATTCTGCGTGATATAAAACATCAGGGGATCCCAAGTCGCTCAGAGTTGAACCCCAAAATTTGATATAAAAGTCGGGACTCATCGCGTTCCAGGTAGACTCGGGTAGGACTTGCTTGACGGATGTCAACAGAGGATTCATAATATCCCCGTATGCGTCAGACAGCGGACTCGGAGTTTCGTTGGTTGAGGCTGGAGGAGAAGAACTCTCTGTCATTTGGACGTCGCCGTGGGTACTACCTTCTCCTTTCGAAGCTTCGCCGTTGATTTTGTCGCCAATCTCACTCATTCCCACATCTCCCTCAGCGTCAGTTTTTGAGGCTTGCTGGGGTTGTTGAGATTCAGTGTTATCACCATTCACAGCCGGTGCTGAGATGTGTGAAATACGGTACTTGAAACTTTTGCGACCGATCAAAAATGCAAGGCGAGGCTCGATGCCAAAATCTGTCAGCATCTGCGCAATCCCTGGGACCTGCTGGTCGAACTCATCATGGTCCAAGTTGCTGCTTAGCAGATCCAAGTACTGAAACAACATTAAATTGGTGTTATCAATCATGGTAGCCAGCATTTTGATATGAGCTTGCGAATCGGCGACCCCATAGATGGCCGATTGTCTGTGTTGGGCGATAGAGATCAATATTTGACCCGCAAGTCTTGTCTCTGTTAGAGCCTTGAGCAGTCTCTTGGCTGTCTTCTCAGATTGGTAACGTCTATCTTGGAGATTCGTCAGAGTCCATCGTCGAAGGGCTGGGCCACCTGTCATGGCTGCAAGCTGAGAATCGTTGAAGTCCGTATCTGGAACAACACCAGCCATTTGCCCAATGAGTTCCTGTAGAATAACCAAGTCGGTGGAGTTTCCATGGTAGAGCTGGTCGTTGACATAGTGGACAATGGGTGAAAGATTCATGATGGAGTATCGCTTGAACACTTTTCCAGTAAATCTCGACAGTGCCAAAAGCCATTTGCTTGGAAGGAGAGCAAACTCGGCATTGTTGCGGTTTCTATCCTTGCCTCCCAATGAACTCATGAGTGACCAGACAAGGACATCATATCCAAGATCAGTAAAATATCTAGCGCATTCAACGACTGTCTCTGTAAGATTGTCATACGCCTCGATCTGACCAAGGGCAACATTAAAAACAACACCGGGCGATGCATAAGCTATCTTCGCGAGTTGTCTGGCCATATGGGTTGTGTTGTCTTTGCTGATCCGTTTCATCGTGCTTTGAGTCTGAATCTTTGTGTAGGCAAAAGCCTTTTTCATGATTGGTAATCTTGAGATTTGTCCCTCATACCACTCGGCGTAAATCGAATATCTGATCGACACCGGATAGAATCTGAGCACGTCATAGACATCATTGACAACACCAGTATTGGCTTGTGTCATGCTGAGAGCTGGCACGAGCAGTCTCTTAAGAAGGTCTTGCCATCGTCCAAGATTTTGTGGAGAGTTGTCCTTCGTCAGACTCATGACACCGATTCTGGCGAGTTTAGAAAGCAGAGGAGCATCCTTGCCAATATTGATGCCTGAAAGGTTGAGAAGAGTACTGCAAAGTGTAAATACATCGTCTACGCTTTGGCAGACGGGAATGATATCTGGCCACTCTTCCCAATAGAATTTGTAAGCCAAGTTCTCACCAACATCATACTTTTCGGGGAACGGCCATCGTAGAAGGTTTCTAGGTGTAACTTGAGCCAGGCGAATTTGGCCTCTGGGCATGCCGCTTTGATCGGGGTCGACATATTTTTTGGTGGTACAGTCAGAGGAAGATTGTGGTGATGTGGGACGACTCAATGCGTACATATCCTTGATTGAATAGTTTAAAAGGCGGTGGATAAGCGGAAGAATATCAGGATATAATTCGGGAATCCAAGGGAAGCGTCCCAGAATGAACAAGGACTCGGGAATAGCGCCGACTGTGAGAAGGCAAACCAGAAGTTGGATTTTCTGATCTGGGGGATCATCAACATCCTTCACCTCTGCCTCAGCGGTAGCTGGAGCGGCAGTGTCTGATTTCGTTGGAGCATCTCGTGTTCTGCCTCCATTTGGTAGAGTATCGTCAGCAAGAGCACCGGCCATGGTTAAGGCGTTAGCTGCACCACTGGGTCTCGTGAGCTTTTCTTTTTCAGCCAATTCCTTCTCCTTTGCTTCTCTGACCGCGGGCATATCTTCGTCCAATGGGTACAGATGAGGGTAGAGGTCTCTCAAGGAGATGAACCCGATTTTAATGAGTAAAGCAGCCAGATAAATCAAATTAGCCGGGAGATTTTCTCCTTTGTTGCGAGCACTCGAGGCGTAGTAGCGTAATTTGAAACCCAACAATTGGGCAGCAATCCGATTTCCAGAGGGTGGTAAGGTTCCGGTCTCCTCGATCCATTTTCGATCCGCATCCAACTCCGCTTCCGATTTTCCCTCCTTGTTGAGTATTCGGTTTTTACTGTCAGAATCAATCGCTTTTCTACCCCCAAGCTCGAAAAATGCATCCAGGCCAATTTCGCGAGCACGGTTCCAAAAGGCAGTATCTCTCAGGATTCGAGCTGATATGAACTTGTCGTCGTCAACACCTGGAGGCGAGACCGGTATATCAGAACCTGGTAACGCCCACTTTGGAAGCCCTTCCATATCTGTGACATTACTCTGCAGTGGGTTTTTAGGCCACCAGGAACTAACTCGAAGGAATTTGACGAAGAACTTGTATTGCTTGATCAAGAGCGCCGCAAAAACATCCAACGTGATATCCAGAACCCGACCAACATCAAGATCAAAAGTACCGATCAATCCTTTAACTCTCTCAAAGGCATCTTCGACGTGTTCGCTCGTTGCGTAGTCGAGAAATTGTGAGTTTCCTCCGCTAGCCGTGAAAAGCTCGGTTGCCAGCTTCGAGTATCCCTCGCTTTCCTCTCGCAGTAAATTGTAGTTTGCCTGTCGATATAGAAGATGAGTCGCCTGTCGAATACCGACGCGAATGAAGGTATCTCTTGTAAGACCAAGATTTTGGAGGAGTTGTGCGTCAAGTATTTGGCGCAAAACATCATGGGATATTCCGGTCGAGGCCGTGAATGGTCGCATAGCTGGATTGAAGGGCGGCGGTTCCGCATCGAAGATCATGGACAACGAGTCGAGAAAGAGTGTTTGCGCATCAAATGAGCCAGATGAACCTGCCGCAGGAGCAGCGTCTGGTGCTAGAATCTCCTTGACACAAGTTCCTCCATCCACAGCATCAATTCTGCCATCCAAGCTTGCTCGTGCAAGTTCTTGGAAGATTGCAGCCAGATCCATAGGGTCCTCATCTTGACGTGCCTGTCTGCCAGCTTCAATTACCTCTTGCCGGCCGCTTGTGCTCCAGGATGCAACTCGCTCATCGGTGACAAAGTCATAATCGAAGGGAGCAACATCGCGCTTTACCACGGGACTAGGGATTTCGTAGGCCGCGGTGGTTGGAGTTTGTGCAGCACTGCCAGGTCTCGTCGGCGGAGACATCGGTCCTGGTGTTGGTGTTGCTCTGGCAGAGACCGTGAGCTTATTGGGGTTGTTGCGATCATCATTCCTACTGCGCCCGCCTCGACCTCCTTGCCCTCCCCTGCTTGATCTTCTGTTTCCACCGTCGCGCATCATTTCTGAGTGTCGGCCTAGATTGGTAGTATCGGGTCGATGGGGAGAGGGTCGACCGTCGCCCATGTCACCCGTTCGCTTTCGTTTCACAGGAGCCATCTCCACCACTATCGTCGATTGGTATTAAGTTCTGCGCATACGCGTATGAGTCCAGCTCGCAAGCGTGCCGGAGAAGAAGAGTGCACTGGATGATTTTTGGGTGGTGTCGCGATGCGTAGAGTCGAATGGTGGATGGGTAGAAATGGCGGGTTGAGAAAATCAGAATGCAACAGAGAGCAGCGGGGGTCGAAAAGAAATAGCTGGCTGGGAGGAAAGCCAATGGCGACGGACAGTCTGAAGGTGAAGTCGCGTTTGTCCTTTGACAATAGTTCGCTCCTCATATGTCAGGTTCCGTGGCCAGGTTCCAAGGTTGAGGCTGCAGTGAATTGCCCCACGCTCGTTCTTGGGGTTCTTGGGCTGACGGAGGTTGGCTTGACAAGGCTCCGAGCAGCTCCGAGGGGCTCCGACTAATTCTCCGATATACCCCACAGCTGCTCTTTCGCTACGCCGACACTCGCCGGCGTGCCAGGGTTCAGCCGTTTGTTTGAATAACTCCATATGACTGGATCCTGATGACGTTGGTCATCCCGTACTCGTAGGCTAGTCGCGCTTTGAGATTTCAGAGCCCGAGAGAGCCAGACACCGCTCTTAAATGTATAAATCGACTGGATTTCTGCATCAATTCCTCAGCGGAAAGTTGCGAATATCCCCGGGCTATGGTTATGGCTATGGCTACAATGGATCCGAATCATGAAAAGGCGGGATCCAATGGGACCAAGCCTGCAAGCTACGGTCAGTCACACTCCAGCGAGATTGCTCACTATCCCTCCTCCAACCCATCGCATCGCATCGCATAGACAAGAACAAGAACCACCACTGAATACGTCCAAGAAAGAACGCACCAACAACCCGAGAATCCTTTCGCATCTCTAATCCCCAACCAAACCTTTGCCATCATCCCATCTTTTACTCTCGAATCCGGCGTCACTCTACGAAATGTGCCATTGGCATACAGCACCAGAGGCAAGCTCTCTCCAAATGGCGACAATGCGATGGTCATCTGCCATGCCTTGACCGGCAGCGCAGACGTGAGCGATTGGTGGGGTCCACTACTTGGAGGCGAGGGTCGCGCATTTGACATCTCGAGATTCTACGTCGTCTGTATGAATAGTCTGGGTAGTCCATATGGTACCGCCAGTCCAGTGACAGGTCGTGATGGGACCCCGCAAGGTGACAGATACGGTCCGGAGTTTCCTCTGACTACCATTAGAGACGATGTCAAGTATGGCTCTACGCTACTTAAGCTTCCACACCAACTAACGATAATTTAGCCTGCATAAACTGCTACTGGACGATTTGGGTGTCAAGCAGGTTGCCGCCGTTATCGGAGGGTCGATGGGTGGGATGTTGGTATTGGAATGGGCGTACTTTGGCAAAGACTATGTGAGATCAATTGTGCCAATTGCAACCTCAAGTCGGCATAGTGCTTGGGGTATTAGTTGGGGCGAGGCACAACGACAGAGTATATACGCGGATCCAAAATACGACGATGGATACTATCCCTTTTCCGACCCTCCTGTCACCGGCCTGGGAGCGGCACGTATGTCTGCTTTGCTCACATATCGAAGTCGCAACTCTTTTGAAGCAAGATTTGGTCGAAATATCCCCGATGCATCCAAGAAGCAGTCGATAGGCGACCAACAACGACCTTCGACGCCCTCTGAAGAACATGTGGCCATACATAACGATGGTCATCGTTCCACACGATCTCCCATTTCTCGAACAGCCAGCTCAACTTCGATTTCCACTAAACCAAATACCAATGGTGCTGATTGTTCAAAGTTTGCCGATCCTCAATTTCATGGTGCGAAATCCGAAACGCCCTCCGAGAAGTCTATCACAAAAGAGACGAAGAGAGGAACATCGACCTATTTCTCCGCACAATCCTATCTTCGCTATCAAGGAGAGAAGTTTGTGAAACGCTTCGATAGTAACTGTTATATTGCTATTACTCGCAAACTAGATACCCACGATGTGTCACGATACCGGGTCTCTGCCGATTCCGAAAATCCCATCGCCGAAGCTCTTAGCCAAATCCAACAGCCAACCTTGGTACTAGGAATTGAAAGCGATGGACTCTTCACATTTGACGAGCAAAAGGAAATCGCAGCTTCCATCCCGAATGCGCGTTTGCGTAAGATTGATTCTCCAGAAGGTCACGATGCCTTCCTGCTGCAATTTGAGCAAGTCAATAGCCACATCTTGGAGTTTCTGGCCGATGTCCTACCCGATATCATGGGTGCGCCTGGGATCGAGGGTGCGGAGGAGGGAGATTCAAAGGCAGGTGATGCAGCGAAGACAAGTGTCGTCTCTGAGGTAGATGATATCACGGCATGGTAGAAGTAAGCAGTTCCAAGATACTGTATTAAAGATCACCCGAAGTAAATATCACAAGAAGATCGCATTGTTTCCAACCTTCTCTACAAAATTTTACATCTCAATTTAGTATAAGTAAAAGTACTAGCATGAGTACTACAGTAAAGCAAACGGGTGCTACTGCAGAATCCGTTGGAGATCAGACGGGTCACGGAATAGGATAGGACGCCATGCGTTCAGCTTCCCGAAAGTGGTAAATGATGTTGACGTACATACCATGACTGTTTCTACAGTATGACGCAAGCTCCGTGCTGTTCCGTGCTGTTCGGTTCCGTTCGGTACATACGTATAGCATAGCCCTATAGGGCAACGCCACGAGTACGAACACCTACCGTACCGTTTTTGTGTGTGTGTGTGTGTGTGTGTGTAAAGTATGTGTATGTATGTGTGTATGTTCCTGTGTGCAATGTCGGATTGGATCTAGGGATCCCGCTGTAGGTACAGTACTCGTAATGGGGTCTTATGGAAGTCGGTCAGGTGTAGTGTTGGACTGTTATATGTAGATGTAGATGGACTCTCAGGTACTTTCAAGGGAGGGAACAGGAGGGGAGGGGAGAGTGGACGAACTATCAGAAGTTCTTGAGTTCTTGAACTCCTGTTCGTACTAGCAGCTGTACCTTGCTAGCAGCTGTACCTTGCCCTAGCTCTTGTTGGGTGTTGGACTGGGAGCTGGAAGCTGGGAAGTTCCACTTGATTGGAGTAGGGGGTTAAGGGTTGCTTTACCTACTTGAGAACTTTGAAGTACGAAGTACGGTCTGGCTAGATTGGCTAGATTCTCTAGGTAGGTTGATTTGATAGATAGATAGATAGATAGATAAATAGATACCTAGCAGGATATCTACATCCTCGATTATAGTTTACTTGTTTCTAATACATACATAAATATACGAGGACATACTTTGAGGCTGTGTACCGCCCCCTCCCCCTCCTCCTACTGTGAGTTTGTGAGTTCGATAAGTAGATAGAGGAAATAGATAGATAGATAGATGACGTAATTTTAAATTCGATTTTGGATTTAGTTAAGAACTAGTTTCTACGGTAGGTACTTTATTAGAGTACTCGAGTACGGACGGGATTTCTCTCGCTGGTTTATATACTTTTATTTTCTACTTCATGTAAGATTACCTACGGTATACGAAGTACAGCCGGTATAGAAGTTTTATATATATGAGAGTTCGATACTATCCATGTTGTTTAATAGGCATCGACTTGATAGCTAGGTATACCGGAAACTCAAAGAATTGAGGTTTGGATTTGGATTTGAATTTTCGGTCAGTCTTTTTTAGGGACTAGTTGAGCGAGGGCTTGAGAGTTTCGAGAGTTTCGAGAGTTTCGAGGGAGGACGAAAATGATGGTTCATCTCGTGTTTAAACGTTATATCATATCATATCATATCTTATCGATAAACCAGATACTTTAGTATGATCAAGATTCGAGATAACTTAGATAAGCTGATGTGATGTGATGGGATGTGATGAAATTTTTAAGTTATAACTTATAGAGAAACTTATTTTGATACTTCGTCCCAGACATTTAGGTACTGAAATAATTATAACTTTTACATATGTTTTAACCCCGTTCTTCACTAAAGCTACCTACCCTTGGAAAGTTATAATTAATATAGTACGTCTGGGATGAAGTATCTAGATTGGTAGATTATGATAAGAGAGAGAGGGGGGGGGGAGGGTTGGTGTTACGATACCTAGGTAATTAGTCCCGTGGGGGTTTGATGCATGTGAACCTGGAATGGGTCGGGTAATTCCCAGATGGTTCACGTGGGTTGTTGGGATAGATTGTTTTATTTCGTTTTTTTTTTGTTTTTGGAGAGCCTTTTCTTCTTCTTCTTCTTCTTTTTTGGAGATGATTGATTTGTTAAAGAACAACCGATTAATGTGAAAGAGAGATCTCATTTGTACTTGTACTTAAGTACTGGCTGCGGTATTTAGATGCGTCTATGGATCGATTAAGGTGGCTTGCTATCAGTAGAAAGAGAAAAGGTTCCTTCACGGAAAATACCCAGCTCCCTCTCCCTCTATCTCCTCCATCCTCCACCCTGCCTGTACCTAGGTAGAAAACCCACTTCAACAGAAATCTTCCCCTTCCAAAAAACAAACTCCTTCAGCTATCATCCTCAAACAATTCAAGACCCTCGGACAAAATCACATCATCCCCAAAAACTCAAGGAAATTACGCGAAAGAAAAGGGGTAGCATACCATCGATCTTCTCTCTCTCTCCCTACGGTTACCTGAACTTTGAGGCTCAATAATAAGACATCGGAACCCTTTTTTTTTCTGGTACGTGCTGTACATGTATGGATGTGGGTCTCCTTGTCTTGTCTTGTCTCAAGGTGTGTTATGTTGTGTTGTGGTCTTATCGCTCTAATCTCGTCTTTTTCCTCGCATAGCTTTTCTGGATTTAGATTGATTTGGAAGTATAAAAATTTCCTTTCTTTTTGAATTTGAATTTGAATTTGGATTTGTTTTTTTTTGGTTACCTTTGAAGGGAAAGTCAAATCTTTTTTGTTGTTGATGCTGATGCTGGGATGGTACTGTATTATACCTAGTGGGCTGGCGCTGGCGCTGTAAATTTACCTAGCCCTGCCCGTTTGCGAGGTTCCTGAGATGGGGCTTGGCGGGGGCTCGGAGAGGTCTTGATTCCGAAACTGTGCTGGCTCCCGATCGAGGGTTGCTGTATCGGTGCCGTCGAGTAGACTTGGATAAGGGATCTTCTCATCCATCTTCTGGCTTTTGGAGAGGCAGGTGGCATCTGGGATCGTGTTGATAAGGCATATGTCGGAAGGTTCGTGGTATGGACGGACTGGTAACCTAACGGTCACGGTACGGTATCGGTAGGATGGAATTAGCACTAGAGTTCGGTTCGTGTATCTCCCGAGGAATATTCATGGGATGGTGAAGTTTACGCCTCCGTAAAGCTACCTACGCATCAGTCTCATCTTACTTTCCATTGCTATAATTTTAGATTTTAGACACGCGGACTAGGATTAGGATTCACACGTACTCGGTACGTGGTTTCTGCGTTCTGCGTTCTGCGTTCTGCGTTCAGCATGCCATTTCTGTACTGTACTGTACTGTACTGTCGTCGTACTCTGGGCGGCGCGGACCGCGTGGTTCTGTTCTGTATACGGTAGCACCCCATGATGAATAGCTGTGTACGCAAGCAACGGCATTGTTATTGCTATTGTGGCTACGTGTCGACCAATGCCGCAATTTGGGAGGCTCCGTGTGAATCTGACGAGAGATCTGGTCATCTGTGGGAGAGGCAGGGTGCTGTGAGTACTTGGGAGTATGCTATTTCTACAGTAGGTAGGCTGTATGCTACTGTATGCTACACCATGCTCCTCCATGCTCCTCCATGCTCCTCCATGCTCCTCCATGCTCCTCTCCTGTATGCCCACTCGAATCTGCTGCAAGTAAGCTCGCCCACTCGAGGTCTGCTAGACACCTAGGCACCTAGGCACCTAGGCAACTCAAACCTAAGGTACGAAACTCTACAAGCCTTTTGCTTACCTAGCTAGGCCTAGTTCCCCTCGACAGACTAATTTAGTAATTGCGTAATGGACCCCCTCGACCTCCACATGCGAACTGCCCACTGCAAACTGCCCATTGCAAACTGCCCGTTGCCCAGTCGGCAACGGTAAGAGCTACAGGTAGATTACAGCTACAGTACAGCTACAGTACAGCTATCAGCCCTTCCCCCTTCCTTCCTCGACTCTCTTGCTCTGCTGGCGTTAGTGCTTGTACTGGTGCAATGTGCAATGGCCCTCTTGGAAGGTCCCTCCTTCCTTACCCCCCCAGCTCGTCCAAGGTAATCAATCTCCCTCGTCTTGCTCGTCCCCTCGTCCCCTCGTCCCCTCGTCCTTTCCTCAGGCTCTATTCTAGCTCTAGCACAGGCACTGGTTCTGGCTCTGGCTCTGGCTCTGGCTCTGGCATTGGTTTCAGCAGAATAAGTTTTTGTTGATCGTTGCTTCCCCGTAAATCTTACTTCGAGAAAACGTCCTTTTATGGCACTTTCCGTACGGCCCCTGGTACCGACTTTGAGCCTCTCCTTGCCTCTCCTTTCCTCTCGCCGAGTTCTATAAGACGAGCTCGCTTTTCCTATGTTTCTCGCCTAGAGATCTTCTCCTCTGCAATTCCCCTCATCCACCCCTTCTTCATCTTCGACCGGTTGCCTCATTCGACAGCGACAGCCCCCTTCACCATGGAGTCGATCATGCTACCTTCGCCCGTGGACGTCCTTCACCACACCTCGCCAGTGCAGGAAAAAGAAGCCCTCTCCTCCAAGAACCAGACACGTCTCTCCTCCTCCATCTCGTCGGCCTGCGAAAACTCGTGCAATTGGGGGAGAAGAAACCGTCATGGCTCGTGGCTGCACTCACTGGGCTGTCTAGGCGTGATGTGTCTGGCACCACTGCTGGTCATCTTCTACTTCATCACCCTCAACCACTTCCACGGATCCATCTCACTCTCCTCCAAACTGCTCCTCGAGATCGGTCCGCTCTCCTTCTTCCACGTCTACTTCCCACAGGCCTCATCCAAAGCGACGTTCGGTTATACCGTCTGGTATCTCTTCCAGGTCGCCCTCTACTTGGGCCTTCCTGGTCAAATCAGCACAGGCCAACTCACTCCCGCCGGCAACCTTTTGAAGTATAAAACGAATGGTCTGTCCGCTTGGATCGTCACCCATGTTCTGTTCTTGGGGCTAAGCTGGATTGGCATCTTGGACCCGGCCATTTTGGCGAAGAATTGGGAGGGCCTGGTGGTCGCCGCCAACGTGTGGGGTTTTATCTTGACAGGGATTGCGTTCTTGAAGGCTTGTTACTTTCCAACCCATGAACGAGACCGAAAGTTCAGTGGTGAGTGATGATTCCCAACAGTTTTCCCCTTTTTGGCGGTGGTAAAAGGGGTTGGAAAAGAAAACGCGAGTTTTGCGGCTAATTCGTGCAAATAGGTTCCAGGATCTATGACATGTACATGGGGATTGAGCTCAACCCTAGAATTGGGGATAAATTCGATTTCAAACTTTTCACCAATGGCCGGCCTGGAATAGTTGCTTGGACTCTGATGTAAGTTTCTCAACACTTCCTAATATCTTATTCAGTTTGACGTTTCCCTGCAACCAATTCTCCTCTCATTTCGGGCCATATCTTTGTATCAGCGAATTCCACGGAATTCGGATCATAATTCTACGCATCCCAAATTAGATGAGGTCCCGTTTTTACTTGGCTTCAATCCTTATCGCCGTCGTTTTGGTAGCGATATATCAAAAATGATACATCACGTGTTCTGGCCTTTTTGATACCTAATTCTCACAAGAATGTTGCAATCGAAACATCCGTTTGGACAACACGATTTCACGTCTGAGAGAGTTCTCTTTGCAGGGTTTCAGGACCTCAAAGAGCCCTCGAAAAATGAAGATTTACAAAAAACCTCTAAAACACCACTAACACGCTCATCTAGTGATTTCTCCTTCATCGCCTACCAATATCAGCTCCACGGCTACATCACCAACTCAATCTTGATCTCCACCCTCCTTCACACTTTCTACGTTGTCGACTTTTTCATCAATGAGGATTGGTACCTCCGAACAATTGATATTTGCCACGATCATTTCGGCTTCTACCTCGCCTGGGGTTCCTCCATCTGGCTCCCATTCATGTACACCCTCCAAACTCAATACCTCGCCCAAAACCCTTACTCTCTTTCCACTCCTCTCGCAACTCTCATCACGCTCCTCGGTCTTTCAGGTTACGTCCTATTCCGTTGCGTCAATCACCAAAAAGATCTCGCGAGACGCACTCGTGGTGATTGTAAGATTTGGGGTAAGCCAGCGAAGATCTTGAAAGTGAGATATAAGACCAAGGATGGGGAGGAGCATCAGAGCTTGCTGCTAGTGAGTGGATTTTGGGGGTGGGCCAGACATGTGAATTATGCTGGAGATTTGGTGTTGAGTGCTATGATGTGTGCTGCTGCGGGTGGTGGAGGTGATTTGTTACCTTGGACTTATTTGATTTTTATGGGGGTATTACTGGTACACAGATGCTGGAGGGATGAGGAGAGGTGTAGGGAGAAGTACGGACCTGGATGGATTGAATATTGCCAGACGGTTAGATGGGTTATATTTCCCGGGATTTATTAGGCGCTTTCATTAGAAGAGGAGGAAGAAACAGGGGCTGGACTGGTCTGGATTGAATATGGGGGTTTATGGATAGCGTTTGGTATGGCTTTTTTGTGGTATCATCCACGTTCTTATTGGGTTATGAGATGAAGAAAAGAATCTCTAGATAGTGTTTTTGGGTGGGTGGGTAAGTAAGGGACCTATTCATTCGTGTTCTGCTGTAAAACTGGAGAGAGAGAGATAGAGATGTATAGATACTGTATTTTTGTTTTTGTTTTTGTTTTTGTTTTTGTTTTTTTGATGATGATAATGGCGTGATTTGATTGATTGTGTTCCTTGTTTTTATATCGTAGGTTGGTTGACGGTTGGTGGTTTTATGTGTATCAAGGCAGTTCATATAGACCAAGTTAGCAATGAAACCTTGGTTTTTTTTTCTTCGGATTATTTAATTTGTACGAGTATTTGGATTTATACATTATACGAGTAGGGTCTAAAGCTAAAGGTAACTAGGTAGAACAAGGATCTCAATATTTTCGATTCCGACTGTTGATATTAGGTAACAGCGTAAGAAAGAAAGAAATACTCAGCTAATTAAGTACTGTATAGACGAGTAGTCAGATTACTGGAGTGACTGTAAGTTGAAACTTGAATGAGTAGGTACTGTATGATTAGGTGATTCCATGGAGATGAGATGAGATGAGTTTGAGGTTGAGTTTGAGTAGTGGATTCAACTACGAGTACTGAAACTTAAGTAGTACTCGAGTAGTTCGTGATATGGAACGTGACTAGGTACTCTATGATACAAGAAAATAGTATATGTATATGCCTGGCCCGGATATAGGGGTCCTGGGCGAGGCGAGGCGAGACTTGTTTAGAGGAGGGATATTGGTATCCTAGCTAGATATATAAGGGGGAGGTCGGCCTGAGTAGTTTGACGAGTTGAGTTGAGTTGGGTTGAGTTGAGTAGGTGGTATGTATACTACTCTACTTCAGTCAACTCAAATCATTTCTCACGCTATGTACTGTGACAGTGTGTGAGGTGAGATGCGTGGAAGGTGTGATGTTGGGGGTTTGGAAATGTGGGAATGGTTAGGGATAATTACTTTAATTTACTTTTTTCCCCTTCTTTTTTGGAGGAGGAGAGCTCAAGTTATTCCCTCAGATGCTTACTTTCCTCTCCGTATTACATTTGCTGTAAGATACACATACATTGGAAAGATTCTCAAACCTTGAAATACAAACCCTACCCTACCTAGTACCTACTCATACATCCCCCCCTCCCCCTCAGACATACTAAACGGCCTTCTCCCTCAACCCACTCAACCTCTCAAACTGATCAACACTCATAACAAACGTCCCCCGTCCCCCCGTCAAACTCCTAAGATGCCTCAAATACCCCACCATCTCCTTCAACGGCACCCTGGCCGTAACCTGTCTCAACTGCCCGGGTCCCTCCCTTCCATCCCCAGAACCCGATGCAAAAGGGTCAGGCGGTGCATAAACTCTTTTCACATCAATGATCCCCACTTCGGAGTCGTTCCCCTCGTTCTCAAGGGAGAGCACGTGGCCGCCCCGCGCGGAAGAGATATCGTGTACGATGGCGCCGAGGGAACCTTCGTTGCAGGAGATGAGGACGTTCATTACGGGCTCCATGAGCCCGATGTTGGAGGTGTTGTGGAGTTGTGTGAGGGTTGCGGTTACGGCGAGGCGGGCGGCGGAGGAGATTGCTGCGGGTGTTGTGTCCGCGCCGAAGATGTCGGTTAAGGGGTTGAAAAGGAGGGTTATATAGCTTGTATGGAGGGGGAAATTACGTCGGGGACCTCGAGCTAGGGCTGCTACGGCGCCGTTTATTAGAGCGGTGCGGATGGTAGGGAGTGGGAGGTCGGGAGGGAGGGAGGAGCTTCCTAAAGGTCCGTCGGAGGGGTTGGAACCGGGGATTTGGAGGGTGATGTGGTTCCCGTCTCGTTCGATGGTGGAGTCTGGTTTGGGAGGGGCGAGCTCATCGTAGGGTTCGATGGTTGCGGTGCATGCTGCTTTGCCTTTCTTTCCGGCTACTTCGCGGTCGAAGAGGATGGATTGGGGTGAGGATGGGGCGAGGACACATTCTCGGTAGCTGATTTCGATGTTGCCCATTGTGGCTTTGGCTTTGAAGTCGTTGACTAGTCGGTCTCGCGCGATTTCGAGATGGAGTTCGCCCATGCCGCTTAGTAGCATTTGACCTGATTCATCGTCGATATTGACGTGAAGACTTGGATCTTCTCGAAGTAACATTTGTAGAACTTCTCGAACATTTCGCTCTTCGCTAAGGCTATGCGGTTCGATAGCAGCGAAGAAGACGGGAGGCGGGACATCGATGGGACGTAGCTGGAGAGTGTTTAGTGGTGCTGGGGGCCCTGATTTGGGATTAGTTCCTGAATATGAGATTAAAGTATCTCCAGTTCGAGCGTGTTTTAGTCCGGATATAACACCAATCTGTCCAGCGGGTATGTGCTGGATCTCTACGGCATCCGAAGCTTGCATCTGCAGGAGTCGTTGAGCTCGCTCGGTAACGTGTAAATTTGTGTTCCATATGTTTGAATTTCGCTTAATGGACCCGGAATATACACGTATGTAAACGAGAACACCACGCTTCGGGTCGTTGACGACTTTGAAAGCTAACGCGCAAGATTCTATCTGTGTTACCAAGCTTTTTGAGGAGTGCGTCTTTTTTGCTACTTGTCTGTCGCCTGGTGTGGATAGCGAGACACGACCATCAAGCAAGTCTGATAGTGAGCATTCTTGATCACCTAGACTGATTTCTGGGTCTGGTCTTTCTGTTGGATCGGGTAGGTAATCGTCGATTGCATCGAGAAGAGGCTGAACACCAATATTTCGGAAACTGGCTCCAGCGAAGACTGGAATCAGTCGCCCCGAGCCGTCGATAATGCATTTTCTGATACTATCTCGGATTGCTTGCGCAGGAATTTTCAACGCATCGTCGTTGTATTCCAACCATGTAGATAACAGGTCTTCATCAAATTCGCAAAGAGATTCCACCAAAGCAATTCGTGCCCTGACAAGTTCATCTCGTAGACCAGGATCCTTTTTCGATAAAGCGTCCAAATCATATGTTTGAATGAGTTTACCATCGCCTCCTTCTGACCATTCTAAGCCAGAAAGATTGATGGCATCTCCCACACCGGTGAAACGGCCTTTCCCACCAGCCCACCAAGGAATCTGGCATACAGCTGGCCATCCACGGAGTCGTGAAGCAACTTCTTTGACAGTCCTTTCAAACGCAGCGCCATCTCTGTCAAGTTTATTGACAAAGGCAATTCTCGGAA
Organism: Hymenoscyphus occultus; assembly: GCA_900536445.1. NCBI lineage: Eukaryota > Fungi > Ascomycota > Leotiomycetes > Helotiales > Helotiaceae > Hymenoscyphus > Hymenoscyphus occultus. Next base: position 76,224 of record UNPT01000135.1, read on the forward strand.
TACTATACTTGTTGGCCTGGGCCCAAACCTTCTCAGTTTGTGCCTCGACACCAGCCACACCATCAAGAATGCAGATAGCGCCATCCAAAATTCTCAATGATCTCAGAACCTCGAACGTGAAGTCTGCGTGACCAGGGGTGTCAATGAGATTGACCGTATGTGACACATGGGACCTCGGCGAATTGCCTTTGCTAGATGCTCCTGCTCCCAATGGGGGCCAATGGAAAGTCACTGCAGCCGATTGAATGGTGATTCCACGAGCTCGCTCTGCTGGGAGGAAGTCGGTTACGGTGGAACCATCGTCGACATCTAGGTTAATGCTTAGCTTGAGTGTTGTGAGGATTGAATATGGAAATGAGTTAGAATGAGAGAGGAAATTGAAGACTAAATTTCATAGAATTTGACATGATAGGACAAGTTGGAAATAGAAAAACATGACGAGGTTGATTTGAGAAGGTTTCAAGTATTGAGATAGTACCTCCTATTCGACGTGTGTAGCCACTGTAATAGAGCATGCGCTCTGTGGTGGTGGTTTTTCCCTATTCGAATTATCAGAAAGTCAATTTATGTTCAAATCCAATCAACTCACGGCATCAATGTGTGCTATGATTCCAATATTCCTTGTTCTTTTCACATCTGGCTCATGCTGTAGACTGCTTGATTGCCGAAGCCAGATATTTGAGCAACATTGACCTCTGCGGCGAATGATGAGAGATTTGAAGCTCGGTTGCCATATCGAGCAACCGTTTCTCATAACTAGCGAACTCATCGCTTAGTAGTCGGCCGACTTTTGAGTTGTTGGTGTTGACGAGAGGTCACCAAAGAACGCAGAGCGGCACCCGCTCGGTGGCTGAATTTTGGTGTGTTTTTCTTGCCCCCAAAAATACTCGTAATGACAAATCATAGGACCATCAAAAGGAAAGTATTGAGGTACTGGAAGATTCCCGTATCTGATGCCATTCGGAGCTGTCGATAGCACGTAATGAAAACAATTGGTGTCGGATGCTTCTATGCCGCTTAGAGAATGGCATCGCCCGTTTTTATGCCAAGCCTTTTCTGATAGCCACATCCACAGCCACAGCCACAGCCTGCCACCCGCTGTTATGTAAGGGTGGTTTGATTAAAGACTAAGCTACGGGTGCCTAGGGCATAGATATACCCGGAAAGCTAACTAATATAACTAGTCCGATATAAACTTTATAATCTTATAACTACTATTCTCCTTTAAAAAAAAACTTTCTCTTTTATTATTCTATCTCTAATAGATATATATTAGTTAACTATTAATATTTAGCTATTTCTTACTTATATACTATTACAAGTCTTTATATTAAACTCTTCTAAGTTATCGCTACTTCTTTAGAATTATATAAGCTAATCGCTACTCCCCTTAGGATAATACCTTAATAGGTTAGAATAGTATACTTTAATAGTATTATTTATAGTATATCTCTAATATTTATTATAAAAAGGTCTTTCTATTAAAAGAATAGTATTCTTATAACCTCTTATTTCTTAGAAGTATTTATATATTCTACTATTATATTTTTAATTATATACTTTTACTTAAGCTATTTATTTAATATTAAAAGATCTACTACTTAGTCTAAAGGCCTATAGTATTCTATTAGCCTATAAGTTATAGGAAATCTATATTAGCCTTAACTATATATATCCTCCTTAGCTAAGTATTCTTAGGAATTGTTCTATATCTACTAATATAGTCTATTAACTATAGATCTTAGCTCTAGAAGTATCTTCCTTCCTATCTTTATATAGTCCTTTATATAGACGCTATTATTTTTCTTATTTATTCTTATTTATATATACCTATTCATATATTAGTTATTAGGCTTAAGTATTCTACTTATTATAGTTATTAATACTTCTAAGGTAAGAGTTATATCCTAGTCTACTACTTAAGAAAGGTTATAAAGGTTTATTAATTTAGCTTATCCTAGGTCCCCTTTATATTCTAGATTTAGCTTATTTACTATAGTATCTACTTTAGTAATATATCCTTTTTTACAACTTAGTTAGTATTCTATATATCTTCTAATTATACTTTTTACCTTTATCTAAGGCGTCTATAAGTTCCTCTATCCTTTTAGTCTACTCTCTATAATTTATAAAGCCTCTTAATCTAAGCTTATCCTCTACTATAGGTTTCCTTTTAGATTTAATAAACTTCTTATTTCTTATCTATATTCTTATTTATTTACTATAGTTAGTTTAACCTATTAAGATATACTTAAGTTCTTATACTTTTCGTAATAGTTACTTTAATATTAGACGTTAAGTATAAGTTAAAGAGTTTATAAATACTATTACTATCTTTATTAATATTACTATTCTCCTTTAGATCTTTAGTAGACTAATTAGTAATAGTTATAAAGTCTAAACTACTTATTTATTACTCTTTAGCTATACCTAGTCTTTCTTTCTAGTTCTTATTAAAAGCCTAATATTATAGGCCTAACTAAAGCCTCTTCTAACTATTCCGATTATTTAGTCGAATATTAATAGTTAAATAACCTATTAGCTAATAACTCTATAGATTTTTAAGGAATTCTAAGAAATATTTTATATTATTATCCTTAGCCCTAGTAATAATAAAAGCTATAATAATATTAATTACTTAAGTTATACCTTTCTCTTTATTTATAATATATTTACCTTCTATACTAATAATCCTCTACTATAGCTATATTTATAAAGTAATTCTAATAAACTAGTAATTCCTTTCTTATCTTAAAGCTCTTTTTTCTACTATCTTAATAATAATATATACCTCCTATTTTATTTCTTAGCTTAACCTTTTTACTCTTTAGTTTAGTAGCTATAAAATATAAAGCTAGATTTCCTATTTTATTTAGTCTTTTCTTAATAATAAATAAGTTATTAAAATTATATTTATAAATACTAACGATTATAGAATAAATCTAATATAGTCTACTATAGCTACTAAACTATATTATATATATCTAAATTCTATATCTTTAGCTTTAAGATCTATATATATTAACTAACTAAGTCCTATAATATATTTATCTAAGGTCTTAGCTATATCTTTATACTACTTTTTATCCTTATATTTATTCTAAATCTATAATAGAATCTAAGAAGTATAGTTATTTATTTTATTATTAAATACTTATATAGCTTTTCTATTATTTAATAATTCCTCTATTAATATTAATAGGCTTAATATAACTTCTAGTACTTTAACTAGTAATAGTAGTATTATAGTTCTAACTTTTTATAACTATCTTTAATTATTATATATAAAATAGTAATCTCTACTATAATCTCCTATTGTGACGACACGCACAGCTAATGGACCGCACACGAATTCACGACTATGCCAGGTATAAGTTTGGCACTGTGGAACTGTCTATTCGAAGATTCTAAGCTAAGGAGAAGAGGAGAGCTCGAGAGAGCTCGAGTCTACATACATGGTGTGGGTCGCTAAGCGACGCCACGTGATACAAATGGCACGTAATGGTTAGAACCGTTACACCTATAGTATAAATACTCTTTATTTACTAACGTCTAAGTAATAATAAGTAAGAAGAAGTATTTAGAATATAGTAAGTATTAATTACTTAATCTACGCTTATAATTCTAACGTTAAATTAGACTTTATACTAAAGTCTTTTAGTTACTATATTAGTTGTGACGGTTCTGACCGTCACGTGCTATCTCAGCCTTGACTAGCGTGGCTTGGCATCACACCTTGTATTTAGACTCGAGCTCCCTCGAGCTCTCCTCTTCTCCTCAGCTTAGAATCTTCGAATAGACAGTTCCACAGTGCCAAACTTACACCTGGCGTAGTCGTGCATTCGTGTGCGGTCCATCAGCTGTGCGTGTCGTCACATTAGTAACCTAAATATTTATTAATTTATTTATTCTTAATATTAAGCCTAGCTTCTTGTAACGAATACTCAAACTGGCTAACTAAACTTGGCTAGGTGTTCGCTGGTTGGTATGCTATAATAAGAAGAAGACTATCGGGTTGTTCACTTGGAAGTGAACTCGTTACTTGTATCAAAGATGTCAAACAAATATAATAAGATTAATAACTAAGTTGAGCACGAAGCTCCTATCTAATGGCAGACGTGCCAGTCTTATATAGAACTTTCGTGTTCCGAATAGCTACAGATAGCTGGCTATTCCGAGCTATCTTGTCACGTGATATGAGATACCATGAAATCCCTGGATCGCTTAGCTAGTCTAAGCGTCCTCATTTGCTATAAGAAACCTGGATGTGCCTGTCGAGGGTTGCGCCTCTTATTATAACAAGCATCACGTGAACACGTGATTCGTGACACTTCTTAGTAATAACTAATAGTATTAAGTTAATAATACTACTACTATTAATTAGAACTTTCTTTATATATATAGGTTTATATTTATTATATCTAGATCTTATAATTATACTAGTATAGAAATTTAATACTTAGATAATAGTTAAGGGGGTATCTTCCTATTTTAGCTAATTAACTTTAGATTCTAGGTCTAAGGTTTTACAATTTATATCTATACTTAACTTTAGCTTAGGTACGTCTATATATTATATTCTAAGCTTATAAATTTCTATAATATTAATATAGTTTTTACTTATACTATTTTAAGATTATTATAAGACTTTATTTATATTCCCCTTTATAGTATAACTAAAGTTATCTTTTAGGGCTAGGTAAAGTAGTTTAGCTAGCTCTATATAGTCCTAGATACTCTAATTATATAAATTAAGAATACTTATTTATATCTTTATATTTATAAGAGTATTTATAAAGATAAATTTAGTTTAGCTAATTACTTCGACTATATCTTTATATAGTCCTCTCCCCTTTCCCTTCTCCTTCTATTTTAGCTTACGAGCTATAGGTTAGGTAACTACTAGGTTTTATATCTAAGTATCTCTTAGCGTTAATAAAGGATTCTACTAAGTTCTATTACTAGAATCCTTTCTATTATTTATATAAGCCTTCTTTAATAAATCTACTCCCTTAGCTCCCCTACTAATTCTTACTAAGGATTGTTTTTTAGTAACTAAGGCTTCTAATATATCTACTATTTATAAATCTAATACTACTTTTAAAAACGCTTATATTATTTCTATTATTAAATCTATAGGTATTATTATACAGACTTTATAGAGCGGTCTTCGATAGTTTATTTATTAATATAACTACTACTAATAGGTTCTAATTGTAACGGTTATAGTTACGAGGGCTAGATATTACATGTTCGCTTAGCGAGGAGCTAGCGCGCACGACCTGTATTTAGTTCCTAGCTCTCTCGAGCTCTCCTTCTCTCCTCGTCTTTTGTCCTAAGAATAGAGTATTGTTTGTTCCGACTATCTAGAAGCACGTCTATTACACTAATCCCTTAATTATAAAAATTAGATCTCCGACTTTATAAACGTCCTTTACCTCTATAGGATTAGGGTTATAGATACTCTTAATAGCCGCTATAGTCGCTATTTAATATTCTCTTATAGTAGCTATCTAAGTATTTCTCTTATTATAGAGCTTTATATATTATTCTTCTAGTATAGTATACTCTTATACTATATATCTAGGCTTACTATACTTATTATATCTTCTTAAATAGTACTATACTCTACCTTATTATATAATTATAAAGCTCTTAATCTATTATAGGTATATCTAGTTTAGAGTATTATAGGTAGTTAAACTAGTTTAGTTCGAGGTACTATAGGTAGTTAAACCCTAAGCTAGGGCGGTTATACTATAAGTAAGTTAGCCTATAATTAGAGTAGCTACTACTACTATTAGGATTACTAGTATTACTAGGTCTCTTAATACTTTAGTTTATAATTCTGCTTTATTAATTAAAGTAAAATAGTTATATATTAGTAGTATATTTCGAAGAAGTATAATAACTAGGCTAATATATTAGCCGAGAAAACTTTATAAGCCTATATAAATATATTACTAAGAGTCTTAATAATAAAACCATATAAGTTAATATTCTAGTATAAAAAAAGACTAATAAATTAGAGGTTATACTTAAGAGAATTCGTCTAGCCTATAAAAGGCTTATAAACAAAGATACCTCTCTATTAATAAAAGATACCTTGGTATATAAATTTAATAACTACCTAAAAGTATAATTATTAAAGTAATTCTTTAAGGTAAATAAGAAAAGATAGAAGATTAAATCTTAGAGGTTACTTTAAGTACCTCCTCTTTCTAATTATTATTATTTTCTATAGAGAATACATCCTTAAGAGATACCTTTAACTTCTCTAAGTTATCTCTATCCTTCTTAGGTATCGATCTAATATATATCTTTACTAATCCTCTATAGTTCGAAATAATTATAAGATATACTCCTTTACTTCTCTCTTTTACTAAAGGGAATTCTAATTAGGCTCTTATACTTATATATTAAAGGAAGAAATCTAAATCTTCTCTTAGTAGACTATAGAAGACTAGAATAGTAATCGCTAATATCTTTAGCTTAATAACTCCGGTGTTTAGACCCTTAGTCTCGTCTAATATAAGTTCTAATAATAGCTAATTATTAAGTCTAGTATTAGCTCTTCGACCCGTAGCTATTAAGTTACTACTTTATTCCCTAATTCTATTAATAGGTTAGTTATAGATAATATAGTAAGTAGTTAATCTCTAAGTATAGAGTTAGTTAAGTTAGTTAGAGTTTATAAATTAAGGTTTAATACTCTTCCTAGTAATATACGTATTTAAGAGGCTCTCTATAGTTATAACTTCTTATCTACTCCTTAAAATAGAGAGATATTAGATATACTTAGTATTTTTACTTTAGTAAAATTAATAAACTTATTATTACTTTCGCTCTCTAAAAATCTAGTAGTAACTATATTCTCTACTATTTACTTCTTTTAATCTTCTAAAGGTTATATAAAGTAATTATTCTTACTAGTATAAATCTTAGGTATTATTATTCTAAGAAAACGTACTAATATTATTACTTCTACTAGTTTACTTTTTCCTAGTAGATTTCTTACTTTACTATAACTTTTCTAGCTTTTAGCTTTAGTCTAGCGTTCTATAGTTATTTAGCCTTTTCTCTTACTTATCTTAAGTATTTATAGCTAGTTTTCTAATAATATATCTTAGACTTATATATAAAATTAGTTATATCTTCTATAAATAATCTACTAATATTAGTTTTAGTAGTAAAAGAAATCCTAGTTATTAATTAGGTTATAGTAGGTCTTAGCTCTACTAATTCTTACTTTTATACTTAATTAATTAGTTTCTTTTTTAGTATTAGTTATTTTATAATAGTAACTTTAACTTATAATAAACTCTAGACTTGATTTTAATTATTTTATATAGTTTATTAATAGTCTCATAGAGATATAAACCCTTGTAGTATTATTACTAATTATTATATAAGGGTAGTTTAATTAAAGACTAAGCTACGGGTGCCCAGGGCATAGATATACCCGGAAAGCTGACTAATCTAACTAGTCCGATTTAGGCCCTAACACCGCTTAAGTTTAGGCGGCTGAAGACAAGCGCCGTTTTTCCAGTTAAGGTAGAGTTGGGTGACGAAGCGCCTCACCAGGCTGTTGACAGTAATCAATGCTCTACGCCTACGCCAACACCATCAACACACATACCCCACCGAACCTCACAGCACCTGCCAGCAGTAGTTCTTCTTTTGCGCCATAGTATAATCAGGGATCAGCATTTGCCGCCTTTCATGTTCCGCCGATATCTGAGCTAGAATCCGTGCTGCGCCGACGTCATAAATCTACAACCACAACCCCATCTCCATCCCTAACCTCTGAGCTCGCGACAATCCAACGCCCATTGCTTCAATTACCGGCAGAACAGAAAGCTCCATATCAATCGCAACCATGGACTACTCTACCTCTATCCACGATGCTGACAACCCAGCTGGCGCTTCGCCGTGGGGCTCATCGCCGGTCTCCTCTCCACGACATGTCAGAACCAGTTCCTACGGAGCGAGCGATCCCCCATCACCCATACAATACACGAGGAATGGGAGTTACTCGCAAGACGAAGGTGCCAACGAGGCCAACTATAGCAGGCCAGATAGTAATTTGGGATCCCCAGCACTGGCAGAGCACGAGGGCCTCCTCCGACCTGACACGACCGAGTCGACCCAGAACCACCCAGAACAGCAGAATATCCCAAGTCAAGTGGCACCCTCACCACAAGGCCAGCCGCAGCAGCAGCAGCAGCATCGTCAAGAGCCGCAGCGGTATCACGCATCTGCCGCGCGGCAAGCCCAACAGGCACAAGGGCCCCAGTACAAACTGCAAGCCAAAATCACCGGTCTAGAACGCACCGGGAGGAAAGATCCTATTTTACGGTTCGACGTGCACGTAAGCTGCTGTAGTTCAATCTAACCTTTGCAGCATGAGCTGATATCTATTTTCTAGACCAATCTCCCAAAGTTTCGAACCACACAATTCCGCGATGTCCGACGGACACATTCCGAGTTCATCAAGCTCGCGGAACACTTAATATCTTCCAACCCCGAGGCCATTGTGCCTGCTGTACCACCTGCGTTGACATCGGCTGGCGCGGGCACAGACGAAGACGAAGCTCGCGTCAAGGCCTCGCTTCAGAGATGGCTCAATTACGTTTGCTCCAACGACGTGCTAATGAGAGACGATGAGATGGTACTATTTGTAGAAAGTGATTTTGGTTACAGCCCGATGTTGAAGAGGAAGCAACCTGCAACGGGTGTGCGACGAAGAGTTCTCAAGCAGTTTGCGCCACCACCAGATGATACTCCCGAGCTGCAAGATGCTCGCCCAGTTGTGAAACTATTTTATCTAGGATCAATGGATGCAGGACACAAAGTGGATCGGCTAGTAAAAGCCCGACGAGGTGAGTTTATGTAGTGATTCTGGACGGGAATTTTCTTTCTGACTTATGTAGGTCTGGGGCTTGCAGAGTCCGACTTCGGCGTCAAGTTGGGTGCAATGAATGTTCAAGAACCTCACTCTGGGTTGGCAAATGCATATCGAAAACTTGGCAAGACTATTCAAACAACTGGAGATTATCACGCCGCGCAAGGAACCGCTGAAGCTACCACCCTTGGGGACCCCCTACAGTATCATTCACAGGATGCTTTTATTGTAAAAGAAACCTTGACAAACCGTCATATTCTTCTCCGAGAACTGGTGCAAGCTCAGCATTTGACTAGAAATAAGTTGAGTGCCGCAGATAGGCTGAAAGCCAGCTCTTCCGTTCGTCGAGACAAGGTCGACGATGCCATCTCTGCACTGGACGAAGCGCGAAGTAACGAGCTCTATCTTTTGGGCAAAACACAGCGTGTCACTGCCAATCTTCTCCAAGAGCAACGCCGCTGGTTTGCGCGAACTGCAGCAGATTTAAGACTTAGCATCCGAGAATATGTCGTTCGCGAAATTGAGGCGGAAAGGCGCACACTGGCGACACTAGAAACGATCAGACCAGATATTCGGGCGATCGATTCTTCCGGGGGCTTGAGTCGACTTGGACGCGAGGCGCATCCTGCGGCACGACGTGCTAGTCTGGCGGCCAGTCAAGGACCAAAGGGAGATGCGTGGAGCGGTGTGCCTCGACGACCTGACGGACTCAACAGAAGCATCTCGGGCAGTTTCATGTCCAACGTTGCGGAAGATGCAAATGGTGAAGACGAGCAGGGACCAGGTCGTGCTCGAGCTCTCAGCGGGGGGAGTATAGGGGGTCTTAAGGGTGTTAAGGAGGAGGACGACGAGGATCGAGTTGATGCACGTAATGCAGCATCAAGACTTGCCACAAGGTAATATTGTTGTTTCTTTTGCTGTGCTGTCGGTTGTCTGTATACTGCAGCTAACGCTTGCACAGCACGTTCTGATTGTAGATATATCCCGACATTATGGAATTGGTTGGGTCTTATGGAAGGACGGGAGTTGAAGGTGCATTGCGGCAGGTTGTGCTTCCCCAAAATCGTCCTGATCGGCTGTATGTTGAGGTGGGTATGGGTATGAGGCAAAAAGCATGTGTCGGTGCTGGGGGCACGATTGAAGCAGAAGCATCGATCGCATGTGGAAGGACTTTTGAAGCAGCCATCACCGCAAATGATATCAACGCGCAGTATTACTTGGTGATACGGAGACTGGTTTAGGCTACACCGCCACGTCAGAGAAAGAAGATATCTGATATGTCGTTATTCTGCGCAACTATGATCTTGGAGAATACTGATAAAGTTGTGCCTGTGCCTGTGCCAGTGCCGTCGGGCTTGGATAGAGATGGGGATGAGGATGGGGATGGGGATGGCTTGCCCCATAGTAGTCCAGATATTGCAGTCGCAACTAGTGTTGCCGTTGCGCTCCTTGCACGGGAGCACAACCTCATTTTCAGACCACCTTCATGCACGATGTTGGAGCCGCGGGCCGTTAGGTTCCGGATATCTCGAAAAGTCCCGGTAGATGTTGAGATACCCCTCGCTGTCCCGCTCCACCTCCACCTCCACCTCCCCCTCCCCATCTTCAATGCCAAAATATCCATTTCCCTCTTCGTTCTTTGCCCCTCTTCAATCCAATCAGTATGTGGAACGGGTGTAGACGACTACTGCCTTGATAGTTCTAGGCGACCGGCACAGAGCGGGTTCCCGAACGGCTTGATATTTGATATCTATATAAAAGTGCTATTCAGCGTTGATAATTGGCTCAGATATGGGCCAAATCTTTTTCGGTTGCATTGCCACGACACCAAAGCGGGATGGAGCGGGTTCCTGAGAGGTTATGCATGCGCCGCTGTAGGTAATTCACACACCTCAAGCTCCCTGAAAGTTCCCATCTCATCACATCCCATCCACCGCTTCATCCACCACACACCAGCACCTCCTCTCCACTCCAGTGTTTTCTGCTTTTGCTATTGGGACTGCGGTCTTGCACGGAACCCACCAGTCTTTCTCCCCCGATCCCCTCAATGACGAAGCTTTCTATGAAAATCAAGTCGATCGTACCATTCCCCTCTGTATTGAGCTTCCTGGCCCCACCTTGAACGGAAAACACCACCTTTGGATATGACACCGCGTTATCGCCGTAAGGATGCCTATGCCTAAGTCTAGGGCAGCTACTACGAGTATGCTTATGCTATCTGTCTCCTCGGAAGGCTTTCTCCACCTGGTAGAGTTGCAATGCGAGATGGCTTGCATTAACGTTGTCTCGAAGTAGCGCGGTTCTAAAGTTGCTGCTGCAAAGGACGACACCGATACCACAATAGTAATCAACGAGCAGAGTACTTTGGAAATCTCGCTGCACACCGTTCATCGCCGTATATCGTCCATCGTCGTCCCCTTTGCTGCTTTCTTGGAGTCTCAATGACTTGCGGGGTATGTTGCCTTCGTCAGTATTAGCTTGTCCCTTCAATCTTGGACGTCTCTCCTGACAGGCTAGCGACGGCAGAATGTCACTGCAACTCTGGGGTCCGGGGATACAGTAGAAAATGGATGGTCTTGTCGTAGTGTGGTCATGGCTCATAACCAACCATGAACCACACTTTACCTCAAACTGGGGTAACTATAACCATACCCACCAACCACATACTTCGGCTCGTTGAACCGAATCCCAGCTGCTGGATCCAAAAGACATCGTGCCAAACTCGATGCGCAAAAGCCCAAGCTTGGCGAATGGTAACCTAGCAACCTGGCAACGTCCTCGATAAGAGATCCCCTCTTATGCTTCGACGATACATCTGGTTCCACCTCTTATGTGAGGTCATGTCAACACGCTTCGCAATCTTTTGTCCAACTGCGATTGCCATAGGACCGATAAAAGAAAGAGAGCGAAAAAAGCTGGTTGCTAGCAGTATTGGATCCTTAGTGTCTCTCTTATGGCTACCCACTCTGCCTTGTGATAGGTACCGAGGACGAGGTATCGTTCGTGGGCGGCGGTTGAGGTAGCCTCGTACTCTGCTTTTGTCTTCACACGACCGCTTTCATATGTGCAGTACCTGCAACATCCCAGGATCTACATACATGTACATGTATTCGCGGATGGGGACGTCCACATTCTCGCTCATACAAGCAAGCACTGTCGAATCCACCGACAAACTCCTGCATATCCATTTCTTCCCGGGATTATGAATTTTTTGTTTTCCCTGAAGAGGGTAGAGATTAGAGAGATAGCTCAGAGCTCCATGACTGGTAAGTCCGGCACCTTCAATGGCACTCGAACTACCACTCTCAAGGCATGGAGCAACATACAGGTAAGGACGAGCCAGCTTGCCCTCCTTCCTTCCCTTTTCTTTATAACCCCCACGTAGTTTCCTTTCTCGTGGAGGTCTTTTGGATTCATGCTCATACTTCCCCCCACCAACTTTTCTCTTGTTTGTATCGCCATATTTTGAATCTTGACCATACATTTTCCGTCTCCGACCACATACCTGAGCTATCAAAAAGCTCGAATTGTCCTATCAAGTCGAGATGGCACCCTCTGCTGACGCGGAGTCCTTTCCGGTCATCGTATCAGACCACCATGACCACCACCGTCACAGCTTTTCATCCAAATCCGTGGTCAACGCTTCGGTTCTGCATGGCAAACTTGACCTGCGCTTAGTAAGAACTCCATTGCCCACCTTGTCTACACCTACCACTTCGCTTCTGAAAGGGGTCTCATGCAGCATCATTGCCCTACCCTACCCTATCCTATCTCATCTATTACCAGACACGTTTTTCTTTCATGTCAACTTCACATCTGATCTGACCAACCGCCAAAATAGGAAACACGACACATCGAAGAACCTTCCGCAGGGGAGCTCCAGATCCAAATCAGGTCTACCGGCATATGCGGCTCCGACGTATCCTACTACAAGAAATTCGCCAATGGGGATCTCTGCGCCTGTGCGCCTCTCTCACTTGGTCATGAATCTTCGGGTGTGGTGGTGAGTATCGGGGCACAAGTTACTGGTTTCAACATCGGTGATCGAGTTGCTCTTGAGGTTGGGATCCCGTGTGGAAAATGCACCATTTGCAGAAAGGGGCGGTATAATCTCTGTAAGAGGATGCGGTTCCGAAGTAGTGCGAAGAGTGTACCACATTTCCAGGGGACGTTGCAGGAGAGGATTAATCATCCGGCGGTTTGGTGTCATAAGTATGTGTATTTTTATCTACCTCCTCATCCCAAAAGATCTCAAGAGTCAAGACGCATTTCGAGTAAACAATACTAATATTCTCTAATAGGATACCTGATCACATCTCCTTCGATGCTGCCGCCCTTCTGGAACCCCTCTCAGTAGCAATCCATTCACTCAACCGCGCGGCCCCAACCCCGGGCTCAACCGCCCTCGTCATCGGCGCTGGAACGGTAGGTCTCCTCGTCGCAGCAATGGCACGTCAATCCGGTTGTACCTTTGTGACGATCATGGATGTTGACGCTGGACGAGTCGAGTACGCACTCAGTAAAGGGTTCGCAACACATGGTTTCGTGGTTCCTAAACCACTCCACTCGTCATCATCCTCCTCTTCTATCTTCACAGATGGGATGTCCACACCGGTTTCCTGTGATGGGATTATGACGCCTGTGTCGACGTTTAGCGATGGTGCGAGTGGAAGTGGCCCAAGGACACAACGAGAGAAATTCGATGCTGCAAAAGCCCTCGCTGCTGAAGTCCTCTCCATCCCCCGCGCCAACATGTCACCCCTCGAAGAAGACGAGGACGAAGGCGTGGACGTGACATTCGAATGTACCGGCAAAGAAGCCTGTATGCAGACGTCCCTCTACGCGACCAAACCCGGTGGCAAGGTGATCATGGTCGGTATGGGGACGCCTATTCAGACGCTTCCTCTTTCCGCGGCACACCTTCGAGAAGTCGATATCCTGGGGATCTTTCGGTATGCGAATACGTATCCTACCGGCATACGATTACTGGCTGCCAAGGGACCGATGGCGTTACCTAGTTTGGATGATATGGTGACGCATAAGTTCAAGGGATTGAGTGCTGCGAGGGATGCGTTTGAGTTGGCGGGGAGGACGGTGGATGATGAGGGGAGGTTGGTGTTGAAGGTTGTTATTGAGGCTTAGATTTCTTTTTCCTCTCTATCTTGAGTTTATCTCGTCACCTTTCTTTTTTCCTGGTCTCTTTTCCTAGTCACCTAGTACCCTTGACTTCTTCTTTTGTGTTTGTGGGTAGAGAGTGTGGTAATAAGATGGGTTTGAGCGTGGGGTGCTTTCCTCCTTCAATGGGGTGGGAAGGATGGATGGGATTTTTCTTCTCTTTCTGTTTTTTTTTGGGAGGTTTGCGTATTTATAGACCGTGGTGTAGGGATTATGAGAGGTTTAATTATCACTTTTTATATGATCTCTGGGAAGTGGTGAGCTTGAAATGTGAGATGTGAGATCGCTAAACGTCTCGGTAAAGAAAGGGATGCAAGATTACTATGAGGTCTCGTTGCACAGCGATAAGTGAAGATCACGATTCATATAGAAATATGGCTCGAGTATCAAGGCAACTCACGATTGATCTAGGGCACAAGTACTCGTAATGCATGGATTTTGTGTCATTCATGTCTTGCTCTCGTAGTAACCTTCCTTCTCAGCCTTGTACAAAGTCATCCCAACGCCCAACTTCTCATGAGTAAATCATCAATCTTAACGCCGAAAAATGTGCTTGCTGCTCGCTAATTTTGGAAAAGGTAAACTTTTTGGATGCAGATAAATCTATCATGACATCAAATCACCGGCATTCAAAATGGACGCAGGATTCCAATCTCCCGCCGCAAGACTCATGCCACCCTTCCCTCTCGAAATCTTGGCTCCCTCGACCACCTGCGCCTTCTTACCAATCGTGCGGACTTCCTTGATACTGGTGGTGATATTACTGAGCAGTGATACCAGATTGACATCGTTTTGTTCCGAAAGAAGTTGGTGTTCGAAAGTCACGCTATCTGCGGGAATAAGTAGGCTCAATCGTGTGAGCAGGGCTTGGATGGATCGAAGTACCGAGTGGTTGACAGGGGTGTACTTCTGATCATCAGATTCCACTTGCACGCTTTCCGGAAGGGCACTCGATACATAGGATGGTGGGAGGTTGCGCAGGTAGGTTGCGATGAGGTTGACGCGCGTTCGTAGCATCTTGATTGCATTTGCCTTGGCGGTCAACGAGGCTATCATCTCCTCGTCCTCACGAGACAGAATGTGATCATCGCTCTTGACGCCCTCGGGTTCCTTTTCGGAATCTTTGGCGGCACGGGTCTTGCCTTTTCCTTTGCCTTTGGGATCTTCAGACGAGGCTTCCTTCTTGACTGTACCGTCGACCGCGGTGGCATTTCCTCCGCCTCGTGCCACGAAGTCAACGCTGATCATTTCGGCTTCGCCTGTCTCGACCGTATATGGCAGCTCCTTGAATCGCAGGCTCAGTTGTGGCTCGCCATCCTTCATCTCCTTGTCTTCTCCTGCATCTGCGGTTGTTCCCTCGGCCTCATAATTACTTTCGTAGATGGTGAGAGGGAGTTTTCCACCAACGGCACCGTCGAGAACTGCGGTGGGGTGAAATCCAAGCAGGATTGCAGATTCATTAAGTTGTAATATTTGGCGATGGACGGGGAGGTGGATGGGCTGGGGACCGGAGACGGGCATGATCGTATACCAACCAACAAGATCGAGTGCGGGTGCTTTGTGGACATCCTTCACTTTAAATCGAGGTTCTTGATCAGCATAGGAAGACGCGGTATGGAGTAGCATGACATGACGACTTACTTTGCTGCAATCGCTCCTCAAATGCTACTTGATGCAAAACGACCTCGCCATCCTGCTCTAACATTCGACAGTCAAAGGCATGCTCGATTGTGATCTCTCTGCCATTCTGCTCTCCCAGTAGTGCACCCACGATCGGGCCCTTCTGTTGTCGTAAGGTATGTCGTGTGATGTAGTCGGATATGGTCAAGAGGACGAGGGGATGGAGCGCTACCTGGAGCCCGCTATCTGAGGACTTTTGGGTAGAAATCAGAGGGTTTGGTGTTGACTCGACAGCCATGGCGGGCAGGTATTTGTAGATGAAATGCACCCAGAAGTTGGAGTTTCCTGTATCCTCAAGATATTGGGGTACTTGATGTGGAGAGGAGTTGTTGGTGTTGATCAGTTATAATTATGACAAGGCTGGAAGGCTGACGATAATGAGCCTGGTGGAGGCCACCACAAAAGGCTTGGCGCGATTCTGCCCCTCCTTGACAGATCCCGCTTCACTCATCGCTTGTTTGCCCATATATTCTCATTCTCATAAGCGTGAATTTTCAACAACACTGAGCTATTCTTTAAGCTCGCTTGACAAGCCATTTCTAGCGACATACACATATAGAGCCAAATCTTTTCTTCTCTATCGGAGTCCTGCATGATCCTTTTGATTCAGTGCATCATATCTGCTTTGATCAGTGATTATATCTTTCATTTCATTATGTCTTTTCATTTCACAGATTCATTCATCATGGATGATATTTGGTTGAAACCATTCGTTTCTTGTACAAAGCCAGCAGCTATTCTTGGGTCCTGTATGTTGAAGTCTGCATCCTGTTGCCCTCTCACTGCTCTCTCATTGAAAAGCTGTCTGATATCAACCCTCTCTCTCTGAGAGTCTTTTCCAAAATGGCTGCAGTTTCTTGCAGTAGAGGATTTGGAAAGAGCGCTATTCCTGTGCCAACCAACGGGTCCTCGGGACTTTCGGCCGAAGACGACGATGATGTGCAATTCATGTTTTCTGCTCCCAAGCGAAAGTGTAGGAAGAGAAAAAGGTATGCCACGGGAGATTCAAGGGCGATAGTGCTGATATTCTGAGCAGGGTTAGTGGCTTGCAATCCATACGTTGTGGCCCTCCTCAGCTCAGAACCATCATGTCTGGACCTGCTATTGCTGCAAAGGTAAAGCAGAGACGAGCAAGTGCCGGCATGGTACAGCAACTAGAATCGTGTCATATTGGACTCGATGAGAACACAAGATTGCCAACTCGCAGCGGTTCACTCCCTGCCATTCCAGCCATTGCCGGACGTTCACAATCTACCCAATCCGACCCGTCAATGCAGTCCAAATACTTGCGTCCTGTATATGGATCCGATATTCCGGATCCTACTCTGACGGTACCATGGGATGAGCCGTCGATTCTATCGCAACCTTATATCTCACCCAATGGTTGGGAGCCTTTGCAATTCGAAAATACTTCAGCCAAAAGGCATAAGAGTGACAAGCAAGCATCGATGTTTCATTCGATCAACCATTCTCAGCACCACTATCAGCCCTCGCAGATATCTCCGAAAACCGTTCATTCTTCCCTCCCGACCCCTCTTCGGCATCCATCCGGCGGCTACGAGACTGGGTTTGTTGACATGCTCGGAAGCTCGGCAATGCAAGATATGCAGGACGTTACCATCCCGAGTGACCCCATGGAGGTCACCTGGGAGGATGTTAGCTGCGAGGCGTCCCCCAATATCGATCCAAGAAGTAACGAGTTATATTTCGGCTCGGCAGCCACCCCCGTAAGTCCTATCGGCACAGGAACGGTCACTTCAAATCGGCAAATGGTACCACCTTCCTTTTCGCATAATATGATGGGTGTCAATAATATAGGCTCTCATCCAAATCCCAGGAATATCAGGGAATTCCAGCAATATCAAGTGGCAAATACCCATCCGGCAATGCTTGATTACAGATCAGCCAATGAACAACCTTCTCGTTTCCCCACATCTTCAAACCTGGAGAGACATGGACATGGGAGAGAAAATCATCACTTCCTGCAAACGGCTGCAACAGCTTCAGGGATGAACTCACAATCAATTCCCCGAGTGGCTCCCAGTAATCCAAAAACTCCATCTCCACGCTTCTTTTGGCACACACCCCGTCCGCCTCAGCTCATCTCACCTCGTAACCCAGAACAGATTTCCCCGGATACACAACAGATACGTGAAGCAGATATCCTACGCAAACCATCTCTGTATGGTGTCCCTCCTTGGCCGATGTCCACTTCGAGGGGTACTTCTAAGCAGCCTGCAGATACCAATGGGAGAGGCATGTTGACGCAAAATCCTACATATGGGCATGGGATGAGTAATAGGCAAATACTTACATCTCAAAGAGATCCCACATCCGAAATTTCGAGCCAGTCAGGTCCGTTGAATGGAGAGACCAATAAACCAAGACATGATGTCATGTCCGCGACGACGACTGGTCAGTCCTCTACCAGCGAGAATCCTCGACCTCAGAACCCCCGAAAAAGAAAACCTCTCTCCCATTCTCCCAATCTGTAAGTCTTCATTCCATCCCCTCCTTAGTTCCCGTAACTTTCACGGGTTCTCATACTCACCAACATACCCAGAATCGTCGACATCGCAGAAACATGTCAAGAAGTCTTCCCCTTTGCTCTCGTGGCAGAACGCCACAACAAACCCATCCAAAAGGTCTTTGATGCTTTCGC
The DNA here is from genome assembly GCA_900536445.1 of Hymenoscyphus occultus. Classification (NCBI taxonomy): domain Eukaryota; kingdom Fungi; phylum Ascomycota; class Leotiomycetes; order Helotiales; family Helotiaceae; genus Hymenoscyphus; species Hymenoscyphus occultus. Next base: position 94,646 of record UNPT01000135.1, read on the forward strand.
GGCTATTATCCAGCTCCCTCTTCTGCGCAATGCGGATGATAAGAGGAGACATGGATCGCTTGGGAAGAGGAGGATGAAGGAGTATCGTGATGCGAGGAAAGCTATGGCGCTTGCGAGGGAGGAGTTGAAGGCCAGGAGGGATATGCTTGCTACGGGGGCTGAAGCTCAGTTTGGGAGTGGGAGAAGGCCTGGGAGGAATGGGTAGATTGATGGGGATGGTGTTTTTGTTTGCGCGTGGGATGGGTTTGTGGTTGGATAGTCTAGTTTTTCGGAATTGCTTAGAGTGTTTTTGTTGTTAATGAAGTCGTGTTGTATGTTTCTTACCTGGTAGATATGTTTGATGATTGTGGCATTAGGAAATTGCAATAATACTCTAGACACTTTCAATACCAATCTTCTAGCGTTTAGATCATATTGAACATCCTATTTAGACCAAGTATTCTCCCTAACGATATTTAGTCACGTGAACTATCATGTGTAAATAAAAAAGTAAACAATTACAAATTGACCATCACTATTTAAAGACAATAAAGCAAGACTATTTGGTCAATGAGTGCTCAATTTAGATAGTAATACTCAATTCCACTATTGTCGAATGACACATATCATATCATGACAAAGTAGCTCAAATTATACGACAACTTCTCCTTACGTTAAACTTCAACCGTACAGTATTACAATATCTCCCACCCATCGAAAACTCTTCTATAAGCTAAGCTAAGTCCGAACGTAGCCCGAAAAAGAGAGCATTGGACGAGAATATATGAGTACATGTAACATCGAACAGATATCGTGATACTACACCCTCGTCCAGTAACATAAGCGAGATCCCAAATACAACATCCTCGATACACTTCCCCCACGTATCAAGAGCGAGTATACCACCCAGTTCTCTTCTAAAGATTTCGTGTCCAGGCTTTTTTCTAGCGTGTACAGTATTTGAAGTGTTTAGGAGGTAGGTGGGGTTCTAAGCCATAACCTGCTGTCTGGAAACTTGAATTTGGGGCCTATTCTTTTGATCGCCCGCTTGAGAAGAATCATGTTAGTGATAGGGAAATACTAGGTTTCATCATTAGTAAGAGAATTTGAAAGTTCTGGGATCGGGATCGGGAAAGATGGATGGTTTGGATTTACCGCAGTGTTACTGTAAAGTCGTTTTTCTGGTGGTAAGTACTCCTATTTGGATGGCGAGGCTTATGTGAGAATTTGATAGTGTGGGGACTAGGGTTAGGGCTTGGTTATTATAGACGCTAAGAATGTTTTGTTTTTTGAGTGTTTAGCGTATTTGTTATGGTTGTTTGAGAGGTTGGGAGAAAATTAAGCGATATGTTTTTATGTAGTTCGTCCTGATTATTCTAATTCTTTTTTTAAGTTCGTCTCACTACAGTTTTAATATTTTATCTCGGACTTGTTCTTGGAGTATTTGTGGGAAAGCTGGAATCTATTTTGTTTCTGATCTTAATAGTTTTTCAATTTAGAGATGTTTTACTATGTAATAACTTTAAATTAATATTACCTACTTAAATAACATATTTTCGAGTATATTTTATTATAATTTTAGATAAAAATCATCACATAGATTTGATTTAGATGCGTTAATAGATTCTATGGCCTTTGAAATCTATACGTTCGCTACTAGATACTTACCGGGTCTTAGAAACAGTAATGTAATATACTAGGTATTTGAATCCTTAATTGACTACAAAAGCTGGTTGCATAAAGAACATGTGGTTTGCTATTTCAAAAGAATTTTGACCAAATCATGCTCCGATTTGAATCATAGCGGAAAAGTGTAACTACGACAAATACTTGAAATGTTGGAGAACACATTAACGTTGTCATGTATTAACTTAGGGGTTCAATTTCTCAAGCATCTTCTGCATCAGCACCTGCAAGAAAACTCATATTTTGAATTTCAAGGTCCAGGGCTTGAATTTGTTCCTTGTTAGTGATACGAATATTAGCGTTTTGTTCTTACTTAACTTTATATAAACCTTCCGACAAAACCTTCATCACCTCATAGTTTGCTTGCAGATATCCCGCCCAAGCCAACCCAAGTGATGTTATAGATCTTTCAGTTAAATAAACTATAATACTACGCAATCGCGTGTAGTTCTTTACAACTGTTTTAGGTTAAGCAGTCTCAAGCTCATGATAATTGTAGTTGCTCGCCCTATCACACTCTTAAATGAACTTTACGAACACCAATTTGTGAGAGAAGTTTAGTGATGATAGAAAGTTATACTCTAAACAGAATAAATAGAGAAGAGAGGTTAGAGAGAGGTAAATTCTGGGAGTCATACACGTAGTTCTGGATTATACGACTTAAATACCTTGATTTTAGGGATTCGTACAACTTGACTACCTTTACTTTTGCCCCTGGTGGCACGCTGCTTTCTAGAGAACCTTTTACTTCTATACGGACAAAGGGAGCAGCTTAATTTCTATTACAGGTAACACTCTTGAAATTAAGAGGAATTAACTGTAAATAGCTATCTTGTAGTATATACTTAGTACGTAGTCCTCTAAAGGTTTAGAAGGTAGCGAAGGGGGACTAATTAAGATACTTATTTAATTAAATCACATTTTTGGTTATACCCGCTTACGTAGGAGGACATAGGAGGTACCTATCTACCTAGCTACTTGTAAACTGCTTAATTATCCTAAGTACTTTTAAAGTTACGAATAGCTTTATTTTTCCTCCTTACTCTCGCCTTATTACCTGCGAGTTAGGCGTCCTATAGCTTAGGAGAAAAGCAGTATCGATGTCGGGGGCTTAAATTACCTCTAAGACGTATTTATTCCTTTAATTGTATACGACGGGGGTGGCGCAAGGAATGGAAGAGAGTTTTACAGGGGAAAAGGTAGTAAAGTTGTGCGGATCCCGGAAATCAGGGTATTTAGAAGTAAGTCGTATAATCGTAGTTCTGGACCACCGTTACTTGTACCTAGATAATCAGCTCCAACATTTTGCAACCAAATCTCTCACCACTGAATGAACCAAACATTGTGCTCCTGCAGTCATCATCAAATTATGCCTTAGAGACTTCGTGGCTAGTGAAGAGCCTGTGCGATAATCTTTGGGTAGATTTTCCCTTTAGCATTCCCATACGAGTCCTCGGAGTAGAGTACGGTATGGGTGGAATATGACAAGGAAATACCTTCTTCCGCCGTTGACGACACAGGTATGTAGAATCTAGTGTGGTAATGATTGCTGTTCTTCTTTTTTTCTTGCTCATTCACCGCAGGCTTGAGTTCTATGTGAAGGTTGTTTTAAATCATGTGTTAGTGAGAGTAATCAATTGTAAGTTTACTTCAATAATCGACAACCATACCAGCTGGAAAAGGTGACATGTCAGAAAACGCATGTAGGAACGTTGAAGCTAATGCCATGATATATGTATTCTCTAAGATTAGCATCATGCATATCTCCCCCACAAGTTTGGTAAGTAGTTAAACAATGCGGATATCCGGGTCGAATTCCCTGCTGATCCACGAGTACTGTCTCTGCCAATGGAGTCCGTGCAATTCAGTGAAACCGAGGAATCAGAGACTCACTTACATATTACTTCGAAGTATGATTCACTTCCAAATTGTGCATCTTCAACTATCCCATGTTCCATCCAGGTCCTTGATTTACATACCGGATATTGCCGAATTTTCTTGATGGCGACTTCGCCACTAAGGATCCTCTTTTTGACAGGCTTAAACAACTTAACCTTAATGGGTAACCCTGCACGTGTCCACCTCGGGTGCGGAGGCCCCCCTTCTAAGCGAGGCTCAATTGCTGGTGTGGAGGTAAAAGTTTGGTAGCACCAGCCTCATTCGTGTATGTGCACTTCATCCTCGCATCAAAAGCTCCTTTGATATGAAAATGTGGGCCGAGTTTTCACGGTACCTATTCGGAATCGCCTTAAAGCCAAACGCCAAGGTAACGCACAGCTGGAAAACCATCCCATAGACGTCTCATGACACACTGTTTCCTCCTTTCGCAAGTGGATTGTCATAAACTTGCTTGGGACCAATCTATATAGTCATTGGTCTGGAAACCCAACCTAATTCAGTCATTCAATTAGTTACATCTGTTGCTTCTAGCCAGAAGCTGCCGAATTTTAGGGCAATTCTATACTCATATCGTAATGTCTTTATAAGATCTTTTGCAATTTCGTTCTTTATTTATCAAACCTTCCAGTCTTTTCCACCGCCGTTTTCTTTGGAATTTCTATATTCGCCATTTCGTTACTGCTGCACCAATCATTTTTAACTCCAATTACGCTCTTTTTTGCGCTTTTTTCAACATACTTCAGTTATCCAGTTTCGTTGGCTCATCAGCACTACTGGATCAGACACTCGCTAGCACATTCGCTTGGGATACTTCATAATCTCACGCTTTTCCAACCCTGAAGACAGATACTTGGCCACCATCAAAAACACCAAGCTTTTTTCGCCATGCAATATACTTTGCTTGGCATAGCGATTGCCTCTCTTTGGCAGACTGGCTACGCAGCTCAGGATTCCAATGGGAACTACATTCTTAAGCCAATCACGTTGGACAAAAAGTCCGTTTATACACCAGAAAAAATGACTATTCTGAAGCCAATTTTACCCGGAACAAATGGACTTCAGAAAAGACAGGGTTCTCAAATCGGTCTTGTAAACGATACTAGTTTGATTTGGGGTGGAGGGGTTGAGGGTATGTTCTCTTTATAGCCTCAAGGTTTTTAAATATCTGCTGATGAGCAAACTTTAGATTCGGATGTTATGGTCAACATGACCCTCGCCACTGGCGAGCAAGAGTTGATTCTCTCCATGGAGCACTTCGCAGATGACCTAGTATCTGTCGTGTGCGACGACGATCTATCATTGACTTTCAAGAATGCTGAGCATTATGAAGAGGCCAAGGACGATTGGGAGTGGGTAAACTTTGACGCTCACCGCACATTTCTCATGCTGGTCAACTGGGGCAATTGCAGTAGCGAGGCCGGACGGCAACCCTGGGTTGTAACGCAAACCGAATATGATCCCGCAAACTTCAAAGTGAAATTCATAGCAGACCAGAAGGACTGGGTAAGAAAAACATGCCTTGTGAATTTATGAAGTTCTTACAGCTGACCATTATCCTAGAGCGAACTAGAAAATCAATTTACTCTCGAGTGGGGCGCATATAAAGCTAATTCGAATGCTTCTGATAGCACTCCTATGAGTAGCCGTGCATTGAAAGAAGATCTTGACAAGTTTGGCAAAAACCTGGAGCACCAATTGACGAAACCAGAGATAAATCCCATATTTGCCGTTCCTTTCCATTTCAACCTGCCTTCTACTTTTGCTTCTCAACAAGTGGTGGAGGGAGTCGATATCACTCTCGGTTGCGAAAATTGTTACATTGGTGGAAAACTACTCATTGGTGGAAAACTTGCTGGGAGTCTTACTGGTAAAATTGGAATCACTGAGTCGTTTATTCAAGTCAGCCCCCAGGGAATGGTAGTTGAGTTCAACCCATCTCTCTCCGTTTCTAGCACACTAGCCGAACCACAACAACAATCTTGGGAACTTTTCACCAGTGCGCCTCCGGGAGCTATGATTCCCAAGATCTTCAATATCGGCCCTAGGACCGTTATTCGTGCTGGTTTTGAGGTTTCTAGTATTGAGGGCGGTGCTACCATCAGCACTGGTATGTCGGCCACATTTAGTGACCACGCATTAGCCAAGATGGACTTCCATGGAAATGATAGCAGGTCCCAAGGATGGCAACCAACGATCGACTTCAAGAAACACAACGTATCTGCTCAGATTCGAGGAAATGTGGAAATATTTCATGAAATCGGCTTCGAGTTTGGTTTGAATATTATGGGAAAATATGATCTGGGGTTCGGTATGGAGTTACGAGTCCCAAAGCTCACCACGACCCTTGGTGCGGAGTTCAAGTCTCGAGGATACGTCTGCGACAAACAACCAGAGATGTTCGGAGTGAAACTCAATTCTACCCTCGGTACCTCTATAAATGTTGCAGGGTGGACCGGCGATCGTGACAATCCGATCTTTTCAAAGCCCATAATCGACAAGCCTCTCTTGAAGCTTGCGGACAAGTGTATGGTTTTCAAACAGGGGCCAAAGGTACCAATACCCTTGAAGGACTACACTTCTGGCGCAGAATTAAACAGCACCATTTCCACTGCAAGGCCTACGTTAGGGGCGACTCAGACAACTGTCCAATCCGACTTTGTGGCAACTACTTCCACTACAAGATCTCCCTCAGTTGCAACCCAAACTATTGCACAATCTGGCTTTCCTGCAAGTACGGGCAGTACCGCTCTTCCCACAAATTTCAACCCAAGAAAAAGACGGCATCTATTGAAACACAGAGCAGGATTCCCTCAATATGAGCCACACCATATTGATGTCCCAAGAACCCCAGTAACGCCAGTGGATCCTGGACACAAGCCATATCCGGGTGGCGTTCCTGCACCACAACCAGTACCAATCAAACTTCCCAGGAACCTCTTTCAAACTAGTGCTCCACCATCCTAAGAAGGTTGGCCTGTAGGACAGTAATGAAATGGTGACCCTGTTGGTTGCCGCAAATAAACCAAACAAAACTGCCTGCATGATACATGGAGATAGCTATTTCGAACGCAGGAGTTTGATGTGTTCAATTTCTTATTTTGAAATGAGTTTATATTGTACTCGTAGACACGATTGAAAGTCATTACGATACCTGTATTTTTCTTTTGTTAGCTGTTGTTTGTTACAAGTTTTGGGAGCGAGGAGTTGAGGTGGAATGTTTTGAGTCGGTTTTCCTTGGTTACCATTACCAGCTATATAGATGCTGAATGAAATAATGAGTGCTGAAATATGGCCTTTTATTTTCGACGTGTTTTGGTTTATTGCGGAGATCTACTTAACTTAGTGAGCTAGAGAAATTATATTACACATACGAACTCCGTGGAATAGACAGACAGAAAGTGAAATCAGATTGATTCTCAAGTGAATAAGAGGACCTCTCCCCAAAAAGAGATCAACCACGTGATATACATGAATAGTTTGCAAAGACGTTCTCCTTGTCTCCTTCTATTATCATTGTCGCTATTTTTGGGACACTAATCTGAAAGAATGACTACAAATAGAAAAACATACTAAGTCACTTTGCTTTATTCCATTAAAAGTTTGCTTGCTGTCTATAACTATACGGTTAATCCAGAACTAGACGCTTATAACAATGCGTTGTTCATGAGAACAATTACATTAGGTAGTGCATATAGCCTACCAGTCGCTCACCCGTTCATTACTTTCAGTCTAAGTCCAGTTAGACGTATATAAGCATATACTTAGGAAAGCCACAAACCCGAATACAAATAAACAAAACAACGTTTGAATTCAGCAATGGATTTTTGGGCAAACAAAGCAGTAAAGGAGTTCCAAAATGATGAGGAAATCATGGAATACCTGAGATGGTTGGCACGAAGGAAAGGTTATGGTCCAAACTATAAACCTGCTCCATCCAAAGTCATGACCACCGGATTTGTCTGTGTGCACCTAGATATCCGAATTTCACCTCCCAAATTCCTGTCACTGCCTCCCGGCTATCTTGCTGATGACATCGCGCATGTGCTGTCAAAATTCAAGAACCCATTCGGGAAATTGATTACATCCAAGATCGAGGATAACTTCCAGGGAACGGATGACATGCTCTTTCTGGAGGATATTACTTGTTGTCAGTGGCTCATCACAAAGATACAAAAGGTAATGGATAAACACGGTGAGTCATCCTATTATCAGGTATCTCTAACCTCGCCAATACTCACTACTGACCATACGCCAAATACCGTCTCAGATATGTGCCGGAACCTCAAGTCGGCCTACCAATTCTCAGACGACCAAGAGGAGATGCCGAATCTCCGGGTGGAGGTAGGTTTTGCCCGGGATCACCGCGAAGGTCGTTCCACCCCATTAGACTTCAAGACCGTGAAGAACCTGACGGCATTTCTGTTCACATTCGAGAGAATACTGAACACAATCCATGCCCCTCACGTCATCAAGAGTAGAGAGGTCCTGCCACTAGCTGGAAACTGCGAAGCTTCCTGGTACGCATCGCAGAAGCAGCTCACAAACAAGGAGTTTCTAGAAATTATCCGCCGTTGTCGCTCAAGCGAGGAGCTTCTGGCAGTCACCTCCCACCCAAATTCTCGAGTACAGCAAGCTTACTCTGTTAGACAGGCCCTCGGAATCTCCAATAGCACCTACCCGATGGTCCAGTTCAACCAACACGAAGCCACACTTGATGCGGATCGTATTAATAACTGGGTCATGCTATGCTTCGCGTTAGTTCGATCTTCGCTATACGCCGACATTGATGAAATGTTTGACTTTCTTCAAGGTGAAGAAGAGATACCGAGTAATCTAAATGACCTTATACAGTTATGTGGAATGCCAAAGGCGGCGAAGTTCTACGAGGATAAGGTATATGATCACACAGACGAATTCTATCAAGAAGTTCCTTTTTGGAATCGTGTGGTTAGTAAGGAGGATGCTTCTGGTTAGAAAGATAATGTGGGAGAACGGCAGTGTTCAGTTGTTGATGTATAACTACACATTTAATCGCTGTCAAAAGAGAGGAAGAGCTTAATGAGAAGGGCTTAAATAAAAGAGGACTTGAAAACTTTCAAATTACGAATCAGTCTGTGAGTATAAAAAGTAAAACTTTTGAATCAAGAATATTTTCGAAATGACTGAAGAATTGTTTTAATTTATTATCGGACTTGACTTATGCGTGAATATGTATGCTCTTGTAATTCATTCACTGAGCAGAAGACCACTGATTGGAAATGGTAGGCATTGTCGCGCTTTATAGATATATGTAACTGCTACTACATAAAACTCCCAGAGTTCTAGCGATGCGCCGTGATTTCTTCTAATACTCCTATATACTTTTAACAAAATGCCCCTCTAACGTACTTCTCTTAGCGATATATTTACTAATCGAGTCTATAACTAGTATCGCTCGCCTTATTGAACCGGAGTTATTTTTAGGGAAGCCTACATATATTAATACCAAGACCTTTATACTTTACTTCTTATAGCTTATATCTTATAATTAAGCGAACAGCAAATCAAAACTTGAGATACCTACAAAACCCCCCCCCTCCCCTGCAAAAAAGATATCTCGTTTACCTACCCTACCATTTTTATCGTATGATATATTAGTATAAGTGAGCTCTCATATGAGCTATGATATCAATTTGAGAGTCGCGACATGAGATGCGATGAAGCTCGTTAGTGCTAAAGACTTTTTTTCTGATAAGTGTCAGTGTCTGTGCCATTTCAATACTCGCTTGCGCGAAAGAAGAAGCAGGAAAGATGATCTCGCTGTATTTTTCCTGTACCTCTATTATATCTTACACCTCAATTACTTCGTTAATCTATTACATGGGACAGGGCACAGAATCACGCCCGGGAGTCAAGAGCGTACTAAGTCTCCCGACATGTTCACCCCAGTTCCGCGCAATGAATAAGATGATCGTTTACCCAGTCCTTAGCATAGAGTTAAGAATCTATTTCTATATTCTTATCTGATCTGAGATGTCTGATAGCCATGTACCCACAAGCCGCTCATTGGCCATCGAGCTTTGGCTTCACCAACTTCTTCGCTTGCTCACTTTGCTTGACACTCTCCTCATAATCCGGACGTGGGATCTCAAGGGCATCGATTGTCCTTCCGTATGTGATTCCTCCCAGTCTACTGATAGGTTTGAGAACCTATTCTCACCCGTTAGCTTCGTCTCATTCCATCCTATCCCTCTCTCATCAAAAGAAAGCAACACAAGAAAAAAAAAGAAAACTCACAGCAGGATCAATCAAATTCCTCTCCTCATTCAACGCATCCTCCCTCACCCAAAACCTCGTCCCCTCAATCACACACAAAACCCCCGTCTTCTTGCCCTCAATCTTCTTACTTTCAAACTCCCGGCTACTCTCCAGCTTCCCTTCAATCGAGAAAACCGCCTCCTTCACACGATCACACTTCACATCCCTACACTTCTCCGGCGTCAATCCACTCAACGCCCACTCACTCTCCCCATAAGGCGCATTGATACTCGTCGCATTCGCCGCTTCGACAAAGTGCTCAGAAATAATATTAATACAACACTCCTTACTCTCGAGAAGATTCCGGAGCGTATCTTTGCAATTATCCAGTCCCCCCGCAAACCCCACAGTGAATAGCGGCGGGTCCGGACAGATCATATTGAAATAACTAAACGGCGCTAGATTCGTGCTCGTTCCGTCGCCACTCCTGGTAGAAATGAAGCCGATGGGTCGAGGCACGATGCCGGAGATCATGAGCTTGTAGTTGTACACAGGCGGTCGACCGGGCTCATAAGGATCGATTTCTATGTGGGTTTTTGAGAGCGAGGCGCCAGCGTCGTTTGCTCCGCTACCGAGGGTCCAGGAGGGAAGAGGGGTTTGTTTTATTTCCCATGAACGAGTATTGTCGAAGGGGGGGCGGGAGGCTTCTACGGCTTTGAAGTCGGGGTGGGGGTTGCGTTTGATTTCTTTTTCGGCGTCGGCGCGTTGGGTGGCCATTTTTGGGGGTGAGGTTGAAAATGGGGGGGAGATGGAGAGTCTTCTGATTGATAAGGGGGTTGGTGTAAGTTGTTGTGTGATCGATGAGGGGGTGATGACTTTGCTGTGGCTGGATGGAGTGTGAGTGAGGGTTTTATGAGGTACTGCTACTTGGGTATAACTGAGAATATATAAACTTACAAAGTTCTTGAGAGAGTTTTTGATCGCGTCACGAACATTAATATTCCAGATTGACGATACGAGGTTGAGGATGAGGTGTGGGAATGGATTGCTTCGCAGATACAGATGAGATGAGGTACCGACGGATAACGTCGGCGTCATAGGTTCACCCCACCTACCCCACTTCATATCCAAATGAGGGGTGATAGCGAGCCTTAATCAATTTGATTTGATGATAAGATATATTCTTACCAAAACGGATACTCAATCATCCCAAATTTCCGAACCACTACCTTTGGAATGTTTTACTTGCCATCAATTAAAAAATCGAAATTTACCTGAACAGGTTGTTGCAGTCATGTCAGGGGTCAAAACCTACAACCTGGGAGATTTCCCCCTCCAATCCGGAGAATCCATCAAAGAAGCATTCATAGCCTTCAAAACATTCGGAGACCCAAAGTCACCGGTGATCATCTATCCATCATGGTTTTCGTAAGCATTTCTCATTTTCATTCTTCCAATGAGATGAAGCCTCAAGTGAAACGCTCTTTACTAATGTCTCCACGCCTCCTTTAGCGGATGTAAGACCAATCCTCTCGTTCCTTCATCTCATTCTCATCCAATGAAAGAGCTACATAAAACACAAACTATAAAACAACCAATATTAAATATAAAAACTAACATCCCAAAGCAATCGCCGACAATGAATGGCTCATCGGCTCCGACCAAGTTCTCAATCCTGAAAAGTATTATATAATAATCACCGCGCTTTTCGGAAACGGACAGTCGTCTTCTCCTTCGAATTCGGATATGAAATCTTCTATCAAAATCACGTTTTATGATAATATTCAGGCGCAGTATAGACTTGTGACGGAGCATCTGGGGGTGAAGCATGCGAGGGCTGTGATTGGGTGGAGTATGGGTGCTGGTATGTATCTCACCTCCCCCTTTTTAAATACTCCCTTTTCGGGTTTGGTGTATTGGGATGGAATCGAGGCACTGATAGAATTGTGATGTGTGTGTAGGTCAAACTTACCAATGGGCTACCACCTACCCAGATTTCATGGATATCATCGTCCCATTCTGCGGCTCTGCGGTGACGAGTTTCCATAACCAAGTTTTCCTTGAGGGCGTGAAATCTGCACTTCTTGCTGCGAGGAAACAGTCTTCTGCTGGTTCTTGCAAGGGAAGGGCTGTTTCTATGGAGGGACTTTCGCTTGGAGAGGAGAAGGCTTGGACGGAGGAGGAGAGGGAGGTGGGGTTGAAGGCTTTTGGGAGGGGTTATGCTGGTTTGTTGTTTCTTTTTTCATATTTTGTATCTTTTTGTGAGGGAAGAGGGGGAGTCGGGGCTTGGGGTGGATAATGATTGTTGTGTTAATGCTGATAATGAATGTAGGTTGGGGCTTCAGTCAAGCTTTTTATCGCGAGAAATTGTATGAGAAGGTGCTTGGATTCAAAGACCTCGAGGATTTCATGGTGAACTTTTGGGAGAAATGGGCTTTGTCGAAAGGTAAAGTACTCAATTTCAACATCTCAATACTTACCATAAGCCTTTACTAACCATAAGGACATTTCAGATCCCAACAATCTCCTCGTTATGCTGCACACTTGGCAAGCCGGAGATGTCTCGAAGCAAGAACCATATAACGGAGACTTCAAAGCTGCTATGCAGGCTATCAAAGCCAAGGCTCTGGTACTTCCTGGAAAGACTGATTTGTATTTTCCGTAAGTCTGTTCAGTATGTCGAGGAGTTGCATACTGAGTTAGATAGACCTGAGGATTCGGAGATTGAAGTTGCGAATATGAGGGAGGGTGTAGGGAAGATGATGGTATTTCCGAGTGTGAGTATAATACTATGCTTTGGTTGAAAAGAATGTGAACTGACTTGGTTCTTAGATCTGGGGACATTGGGCTGGTGGACCTGGGGATAGCAAGGAGGATGTTGCGTGGTTGAATGAGAGGCTTCGGGAGGTTGGACTTTGATAGTAATGGCGTTTCATAAAGAAAGCCGTGTAGAAGGAGGAATGATACAGTGTATACTCACAGATTGAAAAGAAATATTATGTGATTACTCTCTGGTGTTGTGTTGCTTGAAACCTTTGGGGCCAAGGCAGCATCACATTTCGAGGGGTTTGGCGGGGATGAACCTCATTGGCCCAAGCTACCCTGCCCACCTCTCCTCCCTCCTTCAACACCAACAACTTTTTGTGAGAACTTTCCTGTCACGTCCTACAGAGACCGCACCAATAAGTACGATATGGCGACAGACGCGCAATCCTCAAGACGTCCCATCGAGGTTTCTTTCCCTCTGCCAAAGGGTCCAGATACCCGCATTCATCTCCGCCTCACCATTCAATCCATCTCCATTCTCCTGTTCCTGACCACCACAACGAACGGCGATACCTCCACAGCCGCTCCGATGGGCTCTTTTGTCTATGCTATGCCAGACGTAGGTGCAAACCACAGAAGTCCGGAGGTCGCATTACAAAAGCTAACACCATGGCAGAGATTGAACAAGGGCCAAACATTATCGACCCCTCTTTACACGCAAGAATCCTCGGTAGACTTCACAACACGCATTGCAAAGTTGCTGGCGCGAAAGACTGAACGGCCAGTCTATGTAGGAAATTCTATAACCTTTGCTGGTGCGGGAATGGGTGGCACGGTTGAGGAAGAAATGGAGGGGTTCAAGAAAGTGGTCGAGGTCGTGATGGAGGAATTTCAGGAAAGCTGAAAGATGCATCTCTGAATCGAAAAAATTTGATGAGATTGGCCAAGAATTCCTATCGGACATACCATTTGAGGTGATTCCCGGCGTTCTGTTTGCCACAAGACACAAAATTTCATCTTCCAGTCACGAAAACGGTCCCTATTGCTGCAGATGCTACAACAGATGGCGACGATATTGCAACCACACAATTCCACGATTTGGAAGGGAAGTTTTAGCTCTCGCCGTCAATCCTTGATTGATATGGCACGATACTTGGCTGCACGGGATGCTGTCGGAAACGGAGTCTGCTGTTGGTGTCACGATGACTGGCACGAACACCACGCTTTGGGTTGTGACTGCATCTTGTCCGGGCTACGTTACGCCACTCCACCGTTGACAGCTAATGCGCAAAACAAAAAGTCGTGCTCACCGCATCTGGGCAGACTCGAGGATGAACGGGGCACAAGAGGCAAGTTTGCGCGATGGTGAATGGCCCGTTTGAGTGTAGCCCAAAGGTGAGGTGGTAGGATTTACAAAATAGGGGTTTGTCTGTCCGATTACAGCATATCCATGGGGTCAGATGGATTTGAGACGACCAAAGAGGGATTGTCGGTTTCCCCTTTCTGATGGCTGGGATGGAGTCTGTTCCACGTAGGATGCAATGCTACGTTCTTCGCAACGTGGCTTGGAAGAGGAAGTTGGAAAATAATTCTATAGAATCCAATGCCATGCCCGTTTGACGTGCCTTGCCCCACCAGCTAGAGAAGTATTTCTACTGTGTGACGGGTTCCAAGGCAAGGTTTCTTGCACCCTCTGCAGTCGCCTCCCGCTGATGCTGATGTCTTGGGGGGGCGCTGGTCTGAATTGCATTGTCGAGGGCCGCGGCAGATCTACCTGGGCATGGCCGAGAAACGGAGGATATATTTTATAGTTGACTTGTAATTCATTCAGATAAGACTGGGAGTTTCTGAATTGAAGGAATGGTCTAAAATAGGTTAGATATATTCTAGTCGGTTGGTACCATTCACCAACTGCTAAAGTGGTGAGTGAGCTGCACCACCAGCTAAGGCAGCGCACGTACACTACTTGTACAGTACACAACCCCTCCCTCCCAGTTCTCTTGCGACCGACCTACCGACCACTGACCGACTGTGGGCACTACACTCTCCACTGCAATCTAGAGATCGCATCGCACACGGAAACCTGCGTCTCTTAACAGACTGGATCCTGCCCAAGGCAAAAAGCAAACCACAAAAACTGCCCTACGATCTCTCGTAGCTCCTTCACCACCACCAGTCCACCAAAATAACCTTTTCTGCGCAAAATTCTGCCGTCTGGTAAGTTACCACTACCGCTACCGCTACCCTAAGGTCATCCCCACCATGCCAGATTCCACCACCTAAGAAAATCCTCTCCTCTCCAACCGCTCTGCCCACGCCGCGGCGACCTCTCCTCAGAAAAGTTATTTCCCATACACCAGACACTATATCCCTTCCACACCTCCTGACGAAATACTGGTCAAGGCTCAAGCAAACTGTTTACTGATACTTCCCCCCTTCAACAGATCCCGGCCCAGCACCGCACCAGCCCAGCGCCAGCTCGCCTGGGGTCCTACAAGTATTTTTGTGCTACCTCCACAAGACAATTCCATACTTGGACCAGCGTACCTGCATATCGGAAAGATCTGAGTAGACCGCCCCGTCGAGGGCTACGTTGTAGCCATGGCATGGCAGCCAGAGCAAGAGCCGTTGCGACAGCTATCAGGATGTTTGAAGGATTCCCTGAGTGGTCACAACAAGACGGCCCAGAAGCAGGCTGAGATCGTGAGTGCTGCTGTCCTCGAACCGCCAATTTACAACGGTACTTTGGAATATCTGCTGATGGAGGAATGATCAAACAGATGCTTTCCCAAGCAAAAAACTCTCCTGATATCAACAATTACCTCACATACCTCTTCTCCAGTTCTGAGATACCCCCAGCTTTGGCTAGCAACCCACAATACAACCAAGCAGAACACCATGCAGTTCGTTCCGCCGCAGCAGTCATGCTGAAAAACAACATCAAAACTGGATACAAGACAATTCCTCCAGAAAGTCTTGCGCTGGTGCGGTCTACGGTGCCTCTAGCCTTACAGGACAAGAACTCAACAATACGTGGTTATGCCGGAAATGTCATTGCGGAAATTGTTAGTCGTGGGGGGATTTTGGGATGGCCGCAATTATTACCAGATCTGATTGGGTTGATTGAGAACCAGACTGGTAATATCGCACCAGAAGCTCAAGAGGGGGCAATGTCAGCGTTGGCCAAAGTTTGTGAGGACAACCGAAAGATTCTAGACAAGGACTATTCAGGACAGCGGCCGTTGACGTTTATCATCCCAAAACTTATACAGTTTGCCGGCAGCGATAAGCCCAAGGTTCGATCACTTGCACTTGGGACCATCAATGTTTTCATTCCGCATAAGCCACAAGCATTGCTGGTATCTCTGGACGATCTCCTTAATCAACTATTTCAACTTGCAAACGACCCTGAAGCAGATGTCCGAAGACAGGTGTGTCGGGCGTTTGTTCAAATAGTCGAGATTCGACCTGACAAGATTATGCCACATATTGCAGGACTTGTCGACTATATGCTTGCTCAACAATCGAAGATGGAAGATGAAGATCTGGCTTGTGACGCTGCCGAGTTTTGGCTTACTGTGGGAGAGCATCACGAACTTTGGGGATCCTTGGCACCGTATCTGGATAAGATCATTCCTGTTTTATTGGAAAGTATGGTCTATAGTGAAGAAGATATTGCAATGTTGGAGGGTGGGGGTAACGACGCTGATGAAGAAGATCGCATCCAAGACATCAAGCCTCAATTTGCCTCTGGGAAAAATATTCGAGCTGGAGGCAATGGAGAGGAAGATGTCCAAAATGGTGCTGGGGGTTACGGCAAGCTTCGTGACGACGATTTGGACGAGGGAGAGATTGAGGACGACTACGATGACGATTCTGATGATGGCAATCCCGAGGATCGATGGAATTTAAGAAAATGCTCTGCAGCTGCGCTCGATGTTTTCGCAGGTGACTTTCGAGCCCCTGTTTTCAACACTATACTTCCATACCTATTGACGAACCTCAAACATGAAGAGTGGCCCTACCGCGAAGCTGCAGTACTTGCTCTGGGGGCAGTCGCGGAAGGTTGCATGGATGTGGTTACACCGCATCTTCCAGATTTAGTTCCATATTTGATCACGCTACTCAACGATCCTGAGCCTCTTGTTCGACAGATTACGTGCTGGACCCTGGGACGATATTCTGCATGGGCTGCTGGTCTTGGTACTCCGGAATTACGCGCCCAATTCTTTGAGCCTATGATGGAAGGTATTTTAATCAAAATGTTGGACAATAATAAGCGGGTTCAGGAAGCAGGTGCTTCGGCTTTCGCGCATCTTGAAGAGAGAGCCGGTGCAAATTTAACGCCCTACTGTGAGCCTATTATCCGGCAATTTGTTCGATGCTTCGAAAAGTACAAGGACAAGAATATGTTCATACTCTACGATTGCGTGCAAACCTTGGCCGAACACGTTGGTCATGGTCTTGCCCAGCCCCAACTCATAGATATTCTGATGCCAGCGCTGATCCATCGATGGAACAAAGTGTCAGATCAGTCACGAGAATTGTTCCCCTTACTCGAATGTCTCTCCTACGTTGCCAGTGCGCTTGCAGATTCATTCGCGCCATTTGCAGAACCAGTCTTTACAAGATGTGTCAAAATCATCCACCAAAACCTGGAGGACTACTTGGTTGCTGTGAGCAACCCTATTTTGGATGCTCCTGACAAGGATTTTCTTGTTACAAGTCTAGACCTCTTGAGCGCTATCATCCAAGCCGTGGATGAGAAGCAAGCAAATGATCTCATTTCCGGCTCGCAACCTCAAGTATTCGATCTCTTGACTTTATGTATGGAGGATCCAGAAAACGATGTTCGTCAATCATCATACGCACTCCTTGGAGATTGCGCAAAATACGTATTTCCTCAACTAAAACCTTATCTCCCTGCGTTGTTACCACTTCTCATCAAACAACTTGACTTGGACCAAATTATCGAGGAGCAAATTGAAACAGGGTTCAGTGTGGTGAACAACGCCTGCTGGTCAGCTGGCGAGATCTCAATCCAATACGGTGGCGAAATGGCCAGCTACGTTGAGAAGCTCTTGGAGCGATATCTTCAAATCCTTGGCAACCCAGCAGTTCCCAAATCCGTGACCGAAAACGCCGCCATCGCCCTCGGACGACTTGGGCTGGGGAACAGTAATATCATGGCTCCCGCCCTACCTTCGTTTGCTGAGCCATTTTTGAAATCGATTAACTCGGTTGACTACACAGTGGAAAAGGCTACGGCTATGAAGGGGTTTTGTCTGGTGGCCCTGGCGAATCCGCAGGCTATGGAGAAGGATCTTGCCAATCTTTTTAGTGTTGTTGCGAGGTATAAGTTGGAAGATTCGTTTTTGACCCCGTTGACGGCGGATTTGTCGCGGATTTTTAGACACGTAAGTACTTTTTTTTTGTTTCTTTGGGTGGGGGAAAGGGGGGGGGCGCGTTCGTGAGCTGGAATTGAGGAGTTCATGAGGGAGATGGGAAGGACGTAAAGAAGAAAAGAAGAATATGGGCTAATCATCGCGATACAGACCATGGAACTGTACAAGTCCCTTATCCCGGACTTTGATGCATTTCTTACTAACTCGATCCCGGCGGGGGATGTGGCGGCTTTGAAAACGGTTTATGGGTTGTAAATACAGAAAGATCCAGCTTTGGACAACAGGTAATGGGCCCGCGGCCAGGGGGTGGAAGGGTGCTGTTTTGGGAGCACAGACGAGAGCTGATGGTTGCATGATGTTGTATTACGAAGGGATGATTGATGCCAGGCACATTTTATTGGGATATGGCAAGGGAATGGGATTGGCACTGGGGAGGAAAATTCAAGTGAGGAAGCATCATGGTTCATGTGGGGGAGGGATGTTTTTTTTCCTTTTCATATTCACCGTATGCCTCCTTTTTTGCACAATATCTTTGGCATTTTCACGAGCGGTTCGGATCGGTTCCTGATTTTCTTCTTTCCTGGGCGGGGCGACGCAGAGTAAAGCAGAGTGGCAGGCAGGTAGTACTGGTGCGAGTGTAGTTGGCGTGGACGACGATGCGACGAGATGAAAGCGAGCGTGCGAGCGTGCTGCTGCCCCCTTGAATGGAATGCATGACTACCTACCTACCATCCACACATTAGATTAGTATTACAGACATTTACGAGTTTTTTTTTCCCGCTCTACTTCTTTTAATTTCCCCCTTTCTCTTTTTCCGATGAATGGTGGTGTTCTCTCTTGCTTTTCTTTTTTTAATCCCACCGACTTCTTCTAAGCGAAAGGGAGAGAGAGGGGGCTTATATTTATAGCAAGCAATAGCGATAGCAATAGCGATGGGAATAGCAATGGGAATTGCAGGGGTGAGATCGATGCTTTACTAAACCTGCTTTCTTATGGTGTGGTATGGGATGGTGTAAGGAAAGCAAGTAGAATGGTCTTTTTCTTTTTTTTAATCTTTTCTTTGGTGGGGATGTAGGTAGATAGATAGATAGGCAACCTTTTTTCGTTTTCTCTTGCTTCTCCTCCTGACAATATTTTTCTTGTTCTTGTTCTTTCTTTTTTTAACGGAAATTGACTCCACTACCCCCTAAATAATTAAAAATACCTAAACTACCCCCTAATTAATTAGAAAGTGACTAAGCCACCCCCTAAATCTTTCCCCCTAAAAACAGGGGTAGTTTAGTTATAAATAAGGGGTAGTTTAGTTAGTTACTATCTAAGTATTAGTTAATATTTACTTAATATTATATATAGGTATAGCTAATTTTTAGTAAATTAATACTATAGCGCTATAGTACTAGTACTAATCCTTCTTAATAACGCTTCTACTAAATAATAATAATACTACCCCTACTACTACGATACTTCTAGTATAGTATAAGGCGAAGGTTCGAGCTATTAAAAAAGTAGTTCCGTAGTATACTATTAAGTACTAGCTAGCGTAATAAAAAGATACTAGCGCGGATAATATATTCTATAAGGTACTAGAGAGCTTACAAGTTAGTAAGGAGTAGAATAGTATTAAAGAGGCTAAGGAGGCTATAAAGTTTACGCTTCTTAATAACGACTTATCCTTTAATATTATAAAGATAAATAAGAAGTAATATATCCTTAATTATAAGAATAAGGCTACGAATTACGAATTCTACCTTCGAATTAATAGATCTAAAAAGTCTAGACGTACTATTATTAATATATATATACCTTATAGTTATATATAATCTATATATAATAATAACCGCCCTAAGAATAGCGTTAAATATATCCTCTATAACTATAGTAAAGCTATTAATTAAGACTCTAATTTTAAAGGTAAAACCTTAGTAAATAATAAGATCTTATATAGATATATTAATACTATACTATTATAATAAGTATATCGAGCTTTAGAAAAATAATATAAAGAGAGTCTAAAGGATAAAGAGAAGGCGTTTAAGCTCTTTCTAAGTTATATTAATAAGCTCTAGAAATCGGATCCTAACTACTATCTTTTCCTTTAAATTATAAAAGGAGAAGATATAATATTTAAAGAAGTCTTTATTATACTCGAACTACTTTATAAGGCTATTAGATATCTCTATTACTTTCTTATTATAACGGATCGTTACGTGGCTAGGAGTTACAGGGTAGTACCGGGTGTATTCCTAATATAGTAGAATAGCGAATTAATCGTCGATTAATTCTTGTGCCTTTTTGGCCCGCTAGCGCAGTTGGTTAAAGCTATTCCATCCATGCTCGTTACACTTATAGTTAATAGTATATATACTCGATTAAAGTATAAGATAGTTCTTATAGTAACTATAGCTATTAACGCTAATAATAAAGTCCTACTAATTTGTTAAGGCCTTATATTAACTAAGAGTAAGGCTTATTAGAAGTAGTATTTTTAGTATATAAAGCTAGCTTTTCTAATACTTTATTAATTATAACTAGAGAGCGAGAAATAGGTAATAATTAGTAATTATTTAATTTAATTTTAATTTAAATTTATTTAACGTCCGGCGAATGCAACTAGCCCCTATGAAGCTACGTTCTAAAACATCCCTAAGTAGGGCAAAGGACGCTAGGGGGGTACCCTAGAGGTCAAGGGGGTAGAATGGGA